>OX457030.1:9554480-9556980 GCA_949752745.1 Protula sp. h YS-2021 | reverse complement strand
ACAACTGCGCTTGTTTATTTAACTTCAGTTGATGCCCGGTTCGCATTTCGGACTAGTGCGCATGTTTATTTAACTTGCGTTGATGCGCGGTTTACATTTCGGACCAGTGCGCATGATTACTTAACTTGAATCGATGCGTGGTTCTTTGTTCGGACCAGTGCACATATTTATTTAACTTGCGTCGATGCGCGGTTCGCATTTCGAACCAGTGCGCATGTTTATTTACCTTGCGTCCATGTCCGGTTGCGCATTTCGAACCAGTGCGCATGTTTATTCAACTTCCGTTGATGAGCGGTTCGCATTTCGGACTAGTGCGCATGTTCATTTCGCTTGCGTTGATGCGCGTTTCTTATTTTAGACCAGTGCACATGTTTATTTAACTTGCGTTGATGCCCGGTTCACATTTCGGACAACTGCGCATGTTTATTTAACTTCAGTTGATGCCCGGTTCGCATTTCGGACTAGTGCGCATGATTACTTAACTTGCATCGATGCGTGGTTCTTTGTTCGGACCAGTGCACATATTTATTTAACTTGCGTCGATGCGCGGTTCGCATTTCGAACCAGTGCGCATGTTTATTTACCTTGCATCCATGTCCGGTTGCGCATTTCGAACCAGTGCGCATGTTTATTCAACTTCCGTTGATGAGCGGTTCGCATTTCGGACTAGTGCGCATGTTCATTTAGCTTGCGTTGATGCGCGTTTCTTATTTTAGACCAGTGCACATGTTTATTTAACTTGCGTTGATGCCCGGTTCGCATTTCGGACCAGTGCGCATGTTTTTTTCACTTGCGTTAATGGGCGGTTCGCATTTGGAACCAGTGCGCATGTTTGTTTAACTTGCGTTGATGCGCGGTTTACATTTCGGACCAGTGCGCATGATTACTTAACTTGCATCGATGCGGGGTTCTTTGTTTGGACCAGTGCACATATTTATTTAACTTGCGTCGATGCGCGGTTCGCATTTCGAACCAGTGCGCATGTTTATTTACCTTGCGTCCATGTCCGGTTGCGCATTTCGAACCAGTGCGCATGTTTATTCAGCTTGCGTTGATGCGCGTTTCTTATTTTAGACCAGTGCACATATTGATTTAACTTGCATTGATGCCCGGTTCGCATTTCGGACCAGTGCGCATGTTTATTTCACTTGCGTTAATGCGCGGTTCGCATTTGGAACCAGTGCGCATGTTTGTTTAACTTGCGCTGATGCGCGGTTCACATTTCGGATCACGGCGCATGTTAACTTAAATTGCGTCGATGCGCGGTTCATATTTCGGACCAGTGTGCATGTTTAAATAATAACCACACATTAACACAAGTTAAATAAACGGATAAAACTGTAGGATAAGATTCATTTTGAGGTATTTTCTTCAAAAATTTCCCCTAAAATCAAAATTCAAGATCGAGTCAAAAAGCACAAGTCGTATGCCCGACCCATCTAGGGCTGCCTCGTACTAGATACCAAAAATAAATGAAATCGGATAAAAAATATAGGAGGAAACTCACTTTGAAGTTTATTCTTCAAAAAATCCCCCAAAATACAAACATTGTTCGCAGTGGGTGTATTCTTAAGATTCTCCCAACCCCACAGCGGGATTTAAACAAATGCTGCTCTCCTTATTTGCTTTAGAAATTAGCTTTATAGTTGCATTATTTTCCAACAGATGGTGTTACAGGACAGTTGATCAACGGACTTTGACGGACTCCCTTATGTGGTTTGTTTTGTGCTCAATGGGTGCTTATGTGGCTACCTCATAAGAACCACCACATAAGGAAGAAAAACCACATAAGTCACGGATGTACCGAAAATCCACCACATAACATAATCATTGTGGGCACGGACAGACAGACGGACGGACGGACAGGCCAACGAGAGGTATCTTATGTGGTGGCTGCATTATATGGTAGCATTTGATATGTCTGAAATGCATTTAAGTGGTAGGTCACGGACAAGATTATTTGAGAATAAAAAATACTTATGTGGTGGTTTATATTTGCCCGTGACCTTGTGTGGTTCCCAGCAGGCGTCATGTCAATGTCAATAGTGTTTATGCTTTGTGTGTGTCATTTGTAAATAAACGGAATTATATATGTGGCACTTTACTCTATAAAGATATTTTACAACTTATCTTTCACAACTGCGCATATTTATTTAACTTGCGTTGATGCGTGGTGCTTATTTTAGACCAGTGCGCATGTTTATTTAACTTGCGTTAATGCATGGTGCTTATTTTAGACCAGTGCGCATATTTTTTTAACTTGCGTTAATGCGCGGTTCACATTTCGGTCATGGCGCATGTCAACTTAACTTGCGTCGATGTGCGGTTCACATTTCGGACCAGCGCGCATGTTTGGTTAACGTGCACTGATGCGCGGTTTGTATTTCGGACCACTGCGCATATCTATTTAACTTGCGTCAAAGCGTGGTTCGCATTTCGAACCAGTGCGCATGTTTATGCCATTTACGTTGATGCGCGGTTCACAATTCGGACCAGTGCG
>OX457030.1:9437722-9554280 GCA_949752745.1 Protula sp. h YS-2021 | reverse complement strand
TCGTGGGATTCGACATCCGCACCTTTTTGGCAGCAGTCAGTTTGGTGGCGTGGTCACACTTGGCAGCCAGCTGCAGCAGACACACGAGGGCGTTCGCGCCAGCAGCTGTTTCTATGGCAACAAGCAACACAACAACGCTTGGCAACATTTTCTCCTCACGGGACGCGTTTGAGAAACAACCCCATATGCTTTCTACCTGCTTTTCGCTTCCCAGTAATCAAGGCAAATGCATAGATTTAGTTTGTTTACTTAATTCACAAAAAACAATAGAGCTTAAAAGTTGTAAAGGACTCTCCTCTGATCTCAAGTTTCAGACAAAAAAAAAAAGAAGAAAAAAAAAAGCGAAATGAATCAGAAGACTACAGCATCCTGATCTCTCACAGCCTAATAAAATGATCTATGATATGATACTAATATAATACCACTGTAACTGTTTGAAAAAAAATATTTGCCCATGGCGAAGTAACAACAGACAAAACGCTTTAAGTCGTCTTTTTTCACATTGGATAGGAAAATGATGGGCCCAGTTCTTTGACCACGTAGTGCTTAAACTTCTCCGCCATCGTTCCTAATCATTTTGTAATCACTTTTTATTTTTTTCAACACAGGCATTTCAAGCATTCCCACCCCCCCCCCCCTCCCAACTCTCCCCCCTCCGCCTCGGGCTAGTACAAAACAGTAGTTGGTAACACAAACTTACCGGAGAGAAGGACAAGGTCGATCAGGCATTCAAGCATGCGTGACGATATGTAAACATGTGATTGGTTGATGAGGCTAACTAGGCCAGGGTACATGTCTCGCTCCAGTAAGTGCAGCTGCACTTTGTCTTTCGACGACACTTTGTCTGTTTGAAGCAGCAGCAACAAAACCTACAAAAAGCCCATGGACATGAGGCCGAATGCAAATTTTAAATTTTTAACTCACTTTGGATGTTTATTATTTCCGGCCGAAATCAGATTTAAGAAAATTGAAAAATATTCAACAATAACAAAGAACTGGTAACTAAGAACTTCATGCATAGCGTACTCCCACTACTCAACCCCACACCACGGACTGCGTGACCGATTCTACAAATTTTCGCCAGTCTCAACGTGACGTCACGACGGTATGCGGGGGGGGGGGGGGGGGCGCACTTACCTCGAGCGCTTTCTCCCCCAGCGTGACGGGATGGGCGGTGTTGACGAGTAGCATGTACAGTAGCTCCCCCATGGCCAGCAGTGACGTCATGACGGCGGGGGGGGGGGGGGAAAGGAGGTCACTCACCTCGAGCACTTTCTCCCGTAGCGTGACGGGGTGGGCGGTGTTGACGAGTTGCATGTACAGTAACTCCCCCATGTGCAGCAGTGACGTCATGACGACGGGGGGGGGGAGGGGGGAAGGCATGGGGACGCTCACCTCGAGCACTTTCTCCCGTAGCGTGACGGGATGGGCGGTGTTGACGAGTAGCATGTACAGTAACTCCCCCATGTGCAGCAGTGACGTCATGACGACGGGGGGGGGGAGGGGGGGAAGGCATGGGGACGCTCACCTCGAGCACTTTCTCCCTCAGCGTGACGGGATGGGCGGTGTTGACGAGTAGCATGTACAGTAACTCCCTCATGGCCAGCAGTGACGTCATGACGACGGGTAGGGGGGGGGGGGGGGGTCACTCACCTCGAGCACTTTCTCCCGCAGCGTGACGGGATGGGCGGTGTTGACGAGTAGCATGTACAGTAACTCCCTCATGGCCAGCAGTGACGTCATGACGACGGGTGGGGGGGGGGGGGGGGGTCACTCACCTCGAGCACTTTCTCCCGCAGCGTGACGGGGTGGGCGGTGTTGACGAGTAGCATGTACAGCAGCTCCCCCATATCCGGTTCGAACATCAGCAGGAAGATCTGGTCCTTCTTACCCGGTTTCAGCAGCGACTTGAGTAGGTCCAGTACTTCACAAATCTACAGCAGAATCAGACTATCAACTAGAACGCCCACAGCAGCCACATTTCACGTGCACCTTATCTATCCACAAATATTACATTAAAACCAGAACAATCGGTGCATCAATTCATCAATGTCCGACGATCAACAAGATATACTATTAAAACCAGAGGGAAAATTTTGCTTTCTGAAGCCTGTACAAACAGGTATAACATTTCGGCACCAGCAATTTTTTAAATTCATGAAACTAGAGCCTCAGAGATACACAATCCCCCGTGTAGCGCGGATGACCTAATAATAAGCTTACACATTATTTATTCTTCACGAAAACGTCACCCATACGGACAAACATCTAGACGGCTCAGCTCATAACTAAATCCCTCCGTTACACGTGGGATAACTACTCACCACGGCGTCTTCGCGAATAGCCAGGATGAAGTTTAGCAGTTGGTTGAGCTCCTCGTACGTAATCTCCTTGTCGACGTAGAAGTGAATGAGACCAAGCAGGGCACCGCGTATCTCCTCGTTGTCGTCCATCGACAGACCGGAAGTCTCCCGCGTTCTGAAACAGCCACCCAATCACGCCCCTCAACACCAAGTTTTCTACAAGTACCAACACATCCCGTCATTCGCCAATTCACCACGTGTTCTACAAGTCCCAACACATCCCTTCATTCGCCAATTCACCAAGTGTTCTACAAGTCCCAACACATCCCTTCATTCGCCAATTCACCAAGTGTTCTACAAGTCCCAACACATCCCGTCATTCGCCAATTCACCACGTGTTCTACAAGTCCCAACACATCCCTTCATTCGCCAATTCACCACGTGTTCTACAAGTCCCAACACATCCCGTCATTCGCCAATTCACCACGTGTTCTACAAGTCCCAACACATCCCGTCATTCGCCAATTCACCACGTGTTCTACAAGTCCCAACACATCCCTTCATTCGCCAATTCACCAAGTGTTCTACAAGTCCCAACACATCCCTTCATTCGCCAATTCACCACGTGTTCTACAAGTCCCAACACATCCCTTCATTCGCCAATTCACCACGTGTTCTACAAGTCCCAACACATCCCTTCATTCGCCAATTCACCAAGTGTTCTACAAGTCCCAACACATCCCTTCATTCGCCAATTCACCACGTGTTCTACAAGTCCCAACACATCCCGTCATTCGCCATTTCACCAAGTGTTCTACAAGTCCCAACACATCCCTTCAGTTGACAATTCAGCAAGTGTTGTACAAGTCCCAACACATCCTTTTATTCACCAATTCAGCAAGTGTTCTTCAAGTCCCAACACATCCTTTCATTCGCCAATTCACCAAGTGTTCTCCAAGTCCCAACACACCCCTTCATTCGAACATTCAACAAGTGTTCTACAAGTCCCAACACACCCCTTCATTCGAACATTCAACAAGTGTTTTAAAACAGTCCCAACACATCCCTTCATTCGAACATTCAACAAGTGTTTTAAAACAGTCCCAACATACTCTTTCATTCTAATATTTATTATTTTTTAATCTATTGTTTTATTTAAGAAGAAACGTGGAGAAAACCGGAAGGAGGACCATGACGTATTGACGTCTATTACCTGTAGTACGTCCGTATGACGTCCAGTATGTACTGCGTCCCATACTTTTTTCTGAAGTACTGCTTATCGTCTTTGATAATGGTGTGTAAATACTGTATGTGTTCTGAAAAAAAGTACAGCCACAAACACATTGCTTTCTCCTACAATAGTGATTTTATAATCTGAAATACTCTATGCACCAATGTTTTTCATTTACTTGACCTCGATCCCTTTTAACTTTCATATTTTTGTTGGCTGGCTTTTGGTAAGCAGCCAGTGGCATGTGTTTCTGTAACGAGGCGTTGAATCATTCTAATAGTTAATAGTATGAGTTTTAACCACGCAAGTTCCATCCTCCCTGTAAATTGATGGAATCAGTGTTTATATATTAAACTAAACTAAACTAACTAAACTAAATTTGGTTTATTCATCTGCAAAATACTTTCGCATTTACAAATTTGCAATGAAATATTTAAAAAAATTTTTTACAGAAAGAAAAGGTAAATCAGCAAGTTACAAACTTATGTAAAGATTTACCTGTTTGCTATTACTAATAATTAAACAAACACAAATCAATAAACCATAATTAAATAAAAAAGTAGTACACATAATGAGGAAAAAAAATCTATAGCCGAATCTGGCACCACGCCGTTTCCTTACAACTAAACTAGTCAAAGATGTAACCAGATTTAATGAAGAAATTCAGAGGTGGAGGATGGGGACAGGTGGGGGGGGGGGGGAGGCGGGATTGCTTCTAATTACTCTCCCCCAGCACACACCTTTTCTCACGTCCACGGCGCTCCTGTTCCAAATCCGGAAGTCAAAGAGGAGGTACTGGTACAGTTGCCTTAGCAACGTGGTATTGCTCGAGCCAATCACATCGGCCACAAACAGCTGCACGGCCATGAGTACGTTACAATCCAGCAGCTCGCCCGACACGTTCTGCAGCAGCAGTCCCAGCGTTGCTATGGCGTTCTCCCGTAGCAACGTGTCCTGGTTGATGCTGCTGGGGATAATCATGTTGCGTAGCAACGTCAGGAAGGCGGCGATGTGATTCTTCTGCAGTGAGCTCTCTGGAAACCAAGTTAAGAGGAAAACCAAGTTGAGCCTTTGTTTCCGAAATGCTAAATCCTCTCGGGATTTTTTTCCTTCGAAATTTAGTTCTATTTTGGGGCTGAGAAGTATAGCTCGTGGGGTTTCGAAAAGCATGACAAAGACAGACTTTCACGCCACTGACGCAGGGAAAAGGCGCCGTCCCTCAAGACGCCACATCCGAAGACGTCACAACTAAAGACGTCACAATTAAAGACGACACACCTAAAGACGTCACATCTGAAGACGTCACACCTAAAGGCGCCCCATCTGAAGACGTCACACCTAAAGACGTCACATCTGAAGACGTCACACCTAAAGACGTCACATCTGAAGACGTCACACCTAAAGGCGTCACATCTGAAGACGTCACACCTAAAGACGTGACATCTAAAGACGTCGCACCTAAAGACGTCACACCTGAAGACGTCAAACTAAAGACGTCACAGCTGAAGACGTCACAACTGAAGACGTCACACCTCAAGACGTCACACCTGAAGACATCAAACTAAAGACGTCACATCTGAAGACGTCACACCTAAACACGTCACACCTGATGACGTCACACCTAAAGATCACACCTGTTATCTTCCTGGACGGCACGACGTCCCACTCCTGGTTGCTGAGACTGTCCACTGACGTCTGCGGGCTGGGCATCGTGTACGCCTGCGGGCACTGGGCGTCTTCTAAGGCGGGCGGCAGGGCTGACACAATCTCAAGCATGGGGAACAGAACCTGTATCCCGCCCAGGGAGTTGATGACATCCTAATGGAAAATATATTTATGCATAGATATATACTTAGGGTTCGCGTTGGCGGGGTTTTTGTCCACTTTTGGGGTATTTTTTACGAAATGACTCACTTTTACGGAACCCACCGAGTTTTCTGGACCCAACTGAGTCACACTTTCCGTTTTTGACTCACTTTCCTGAGAACCTAACGCGAACCCTGCTTATTTATAGGCCAAACATTTTCTCAGGCATTTTACCATGTTTTCAGTCAGATTTCGCTTCAGAGTCTTTCAAAGCAATAACACAAGATTTTTCTCCGGTTGTTGTTTGCGGGTTTTTTTTTTGGGGGGGGGGATGGGCGTCGTTATATGGGCGTCTTGGAGTCTGTGCAGTTTTGGTGCACATAATCACGACACGTGTCGCTTCCTATCAAGCACAAGAAGCCACTGTACTGTGGGTATGATGACAGGTTTTGATTCGTCAAAATGTCACTACTGTTTGTTTGTTTTTTTTTTCCATTCGCCCGGGCCTAGCAATTATGACGAAATACATCGCAGCTTATAGCAAATAACGTGACAGGTCACGTGACAAGTTCCTGGAAATTCAAAATCAAATTGAATTTGTGATTTTTTTTCTTCTGATGATCATTACCTTGACATCCCAAGTAGTGCACTTGTGACCTTTAACCTTTCCATCGTGTTTCTTGGGAGACAGGTCCTGGCACACGTTGCCTAGCGACGCCTTGGCGTTGTAGTAGAGGACCATCTTGGAGACCAAGTCGGCAGCCCCGCTCTCTTCTGTTTGAAACACCGATAGACGGTTTGGCCCTGCAAAAACAAGCACACAAAATGTTGATTTCAGCGGGCATGCAGCACATGAGACGGGGTCCACTTATTTGATTTATTTATTTAGTTTTATAATTATTAGAGTTCGCTATCTCTGAAACATTTAGTTTTCTGCTACCAAAGGTTTTTGTCCGTCGACATTCACACAGCCACTTAGGTGTGTGCGTACAGGTGGGGAGAAGGGTATGTTAACTCAACCTTTCCCTCCCTGCACCCAAGTAGCATTGACTAGCACCGAGACACCCCCCCCCCCCACCCCGCCCTCCCTCCCGCAATTCCATCTCCTTTGAGAGACCAATTTATGAGTATTATTTCAGAAACTGTGCATAGGGCGTCCATTCTTTTGAGATCGTTGTATTGGGTAGATGGGAGTAATGCCACAGAAAGTACGATGATGATAAATTGTCCAGGCGGGTTGAAAGCAAAAGCTTGGGCACGCTGCCTGGAAACAAAAATTTTCTCATCTCCCTCCATCAGGCCCCCCCCCTCCCCCAACCTCCAGTTTCGGGACCTTCCCTTCCTAAAACATATCGTGTGCCGCTCTTCCGTTTTTTTTTTTCAAAAAAAAAAAAAAAGGTGCAGGTGCACTAAGGTTACCCTAGCCTTAATCAGACCACTTGATAAAATCTGTCAGCCTCTACTCCCTTTGGACCTTAAAATTTTCAAATACTTTATATGTATTTTTAAAGTTATTTTCATGTAATTAAAACATACAAAAAAAAACAAAAAAAAAAAACAAAAAAAAACAAAAAAACAAAAACAAAAAAAAAAACAAACAAAAAAAAAAAACAGGCGTTCATACCAACCTAAAGAGCAGAGCAGGCGGACTCGGTCCTCCGTTAGCGCATCGTCAAAAAGGGCCACAGATCCAATGTGGCCAAACAGTGAGACGGGGATCCCGAAGTCCGCGTCCTGGATTCCCAGGCTGACAGTCGTCACGGCGCTCGTCTGCTCGGAAGATCTGCGAAAGCACCAATCAAAATGCCAAACGAAAGCACCAATGAAAAAGCCGCTAGTATTTTATTATTTCAGTGAATATTTTTTTTTTTGATCTACCGCAGAAAAACTTCTTTTAAATTGAAAGAAATAAAACTTGTACTGTTCGTTGTGACAAATGACTGCGGCAATCACGTGAGCATGACGTCACGTACATGGTGCGGTTGAACATGTTCGTGACGGCATTCCAGGCACCGCTCGATCGCTTGATGGGCGGCGCTTGGTCGCTAGGACTCTGATATGTTTGAGCTTGCTGACTAGGTGAGCCGATATCACAGTGCTTATATTCCTGCAAAAAAATAATAAATAAATAAATAAATAAAATAATAAAATCTTTAACGGCGTTGTTTATTGCTTCTCTTTATTATGTAGATCGCCAGAACCGGTTAATAACTAAACCCATTATCCTAAACAACTTTCGCGTCTTTGATTTTTTTTGGTGTTGTGAAGGCGTTGTTGTGATTTAAATTAATTTTTACAGAAATCAATTGTATGACCCGAAAATATGATAAATATGATATTTTTCGGATGGGCGATAATAGGGAAAATTGGGCGATGATGCTAGAAAGTTGTAATTTTCGCTTTTAAAGTGCAGCAATGCACCGAAGAACGGCGAAAGTTTGTTGTTTTTTCTACGCTGAAGTGATAGCGCTTTAATATTTTCTCCTATTTTATAGTTTTACCTCGTTTGTTGGAGGAAAATCTAAATTCGACGCTATAACCTTACGCCCGTCAATATACACGACCACGTGACTTTTGCGGAAGGGCCCCTTGGCGCATGCGTGACAGACATCGACGCAATGCCATTGGCTATCGTTGATGGGGTTGTCGCTAAGGGAGATGCTGTGGTATTTCTTCTTGACGACCACGGCGACGACGAGGATGCCCGAAGCCGTGAAGAAGGCCTCGAAGCCCTCCCCGCCCTCAGTCGTTATGCTACAAAATATCGAATTAACCTCATAGTTTCAAACCTCTCCGGGGTTTCCGTCAAAATTCAGAAATGTATAAAAAATGTTTCCATAAATTCTTCTTCTTCTTCTTCTTCTTCTCCTCCTTTTAAACTGGTTATTGCGACTCTTTTTGTTTTACAACATATTTGAACATGACCCCTGATAACTTCGACGGTTTGTTGACATTACGCATTGACATACCTCCCGAACCCCCCCCCCCCCCACCTCCCCCCTCTCTGCTGCAAATCTTTCCTGTCTATTTTTTTTCTCTTTTTTTGCCGCAAAGTCCCGATTAAAAATAAAAGTATGAAGACGGCAACTACACATATTCGCCTGTCCGCATACCTGTACAGCTGTCAATC
Source organism: Protula sp. h YS-2021 (assembly GCA_949752745.1). Lineage (NCBI taxonomy): Eukaryota > Metazoa > Annelida > Polychaeta > Sabellida > Serpulidae > Protula > Protula sp. h YS-2021. The sequence continues at coordinate 9,545,810 of OX457030.1, read as the reverse complement.
ACACATATTCCCTGTGCGCATACGTGTACAGCTGTCAATCACACATATTCGCTGTGCGCATACCTGTACAGCTGTCAATCACACATATTCGCTGTGCGCATACCTGTACAGCTGTCAATCACACATATTCGCTGTGCGCATACCTGTACAGCTGTCAATCACACATATTCGCTGTGCGCATACCTGTACAGCTGTCAATCACACATATTCGCTGTCCGCATACCTGTACAGCTGTCAATCACACATATTCGCTGTCCGCATACCTGTACAGCTGTCAATCAGACATATTCGCTGTGCGCATACCTGTACAGCTGTCAATCACACATATTCGCCTGTGCGCATACCTGTAAAGCTGTCAATCACACATATTCGCCTGTGCGCATACTTGTACAGCTGTCAACCGCACATATTCGCTGTGCGCATACCTGTACAGCTGTCAATCACACATATTCGCCTGTGCGCATACCTGTACAGCTGTCAATCACACATATTCGCCTGTGCACATACCTGTACAGCTGTCAATCACACATATTCGCTGTGCGCATACCTGTACAGCTGTCAACCGCACATATTCGCTGTGCGCATACCTGTACAGCTGTCACTCACACATATTCGCTGTGCGCATACCTGTACAGCTGTCAACCACACATATTCGCTGTGCGCATACCTGTACAGCTGTCAACCGCACATATTCGCTGTGCGCATACCTGTACAGCTGTCAACCGCACATATTCGCTGTGCGCATACCTGTACAGCTTTCAACCACACATATTCGCTGTGCGCATACCTGTACAGCTGTCAATCACACATATTCGCCTGTGCGCATACCTGTACAGCTGTCAATCACACATATTCGCTGTGCGCATACCTGTACAGCTGTCAACCGCACATATTCGCTGTGCGCATACCTGTACAGCTGTCACTCACACATATTCGCTGTGCGCATACCTGTACAGCTGTCAATCACACATATTCGCCTGTGCGCATACCTGTACAGCTGTCACTCACACATATTCGCTGTGCGCATACCTGTACAGCTGTCAACCACACATATTCGCCTGTGCGCATACCTGTACAGCTGTCAATCACACATATTCGCTGTGCGCATACCTGTACAGCTGTCAACCGCACATATTCGCTGTGCGCATACCTGTACAGCTGTCAAACGCACATATTCGCTGTGCGCATACCTGTACAGCTGTCAACCACACATATTCGCTGTGCGCATACCTGTACAGCTGTCAATCACACATATTCGCCTGTGCGCATACCTGTACAGCTGTCAATCACACATATTCGCTGTGCGCATACCTGTACAGCTGTCAACCACACATATTCGCTGTGCGCATACCTGTACAGCTGTCAACCACACATATTCGCTGTGCGCATACCTGTACAGCTGTCAACCACACATATTCGCTGTCCGCATACCTGTACAGCTGTCGTCTGACAAAGTTGCCCCTCTTCAGAATGGGCGCATCGTTATCCAGGAAAATCCACCCATGAAAAGTAAAACCTAGACTCCATAATTTACCTGCAACAATGCCGATGTGGCCCTTCAACTACAGTACAAGGGATGCCTGTTAATGCCGTATATTAACAATCTATTTTTGTGCGCAAACTCCTTATCTTTGATATGGATTAACTTTTTTATGCCCCATATATCACGGGTAAAGTTACATTCCTGAACGGGTTAAAGCACGCGGGAATGCGTCAGTGCACTGCAAGAAAACCTTATCTCTAAACTAAAATGATGAAAATACTGTGATCCGCCTAAACAACACCGACTGATCTTTATATCGACCCAACTGGATGTAAGAACTCATTGAATTGTTACTTACAGACATGAGAACAGCCGGAGGCGAAAAAAGCGGAGATTTTTTTGAAGGGCCGAAGGCATTGATCTCGGACCATAAATTTGAAGCCCAAAAAAGCGGAAACAGCGGAAAAAGCGGAGATTTCTCATGTCTGCACTTATGACTTCCGGGGGTAGGGGAGGGGGGCGGCAGCGTTGGGCCGGAAGGAGGGAGCGGGGCTTGTACCTTAGCATAAGAACTTTTTTGGATAATTTCCTCTGTTAGAGATAAAGAGAAATGGGCTCACTGACCTAAATTAGAAGCTGAGATGCCCGCATCTTCAGTCTGCAGATCAAAGTAATGTAAAGCACTTTCTTTTTCTGAGCGCTGAGCCATTACTGAAATAAAACACCGACTCCTACATCATACACCATTAAACAAACTACTTTTTACACTGTGATTTCGTTTTTCCTTCTATTTTTTTTTATTATACGAAGAATCAATCCTACATTTCAAGTACATGCAAAATTTACAAGCTGGACAATAGAAAGTTAGAGGCTAGCTAACGAAGAGTTTGCAATAAGGGAACACGTTCAAAGGCTAGCTACCGCACGGAGCATGAACAAGAAGGCTCGATAAAGGTTGGACAATCTAGGCTGACTGAGAATTCAGAGGGTAAACGTTAGAAAGCCAATTACTTAACAGCTAACGCATGGAGGAGGTGGGGGGGGGCGAGGGGAGGCTTGTAAAAGGTACCAGCTACCTGACAGAGCATGCATGAGAGAGCTCGTGTACGGGTGCGGCTCCTCGCCCTCTTTGACGTTCAGGAACTTGACGAGCTGCTTGAGCTCGGCGCACGTGATTGACAGGGTGCCAAGCGACGACACCATGGCAACGAGGCGCTGCACGGCGTGCGGGTGCAGGCGCTTGTGCTGCGCCAGCGTCTGCAGCAGCTGCAGCAGCACGCCCTCGCTGCAGCACTGCATGCGGTTGTGGGCGCTCGAACAGCACACGTGCTGCAGGCTCTCCGCTAACCACAGCTGCAGGTCATGTGACTGAATGAACGATATCCATTGGATAAGAATGAGCGCCGCCTGCACGTTCTGGATGACGTAATCTTGCTCCGGATCGTACTGGTCCTCGATGACTAGCTGCAGCACAGCTGTGAGGAGTTCCTTCGATGGCTCCCCGAGATTGCGGAAAGCCTCCACGAAGCGAGAGTATCCGATTTTCTCTCGGAATTTCTTCTTTGCCACATCAGAGCCAATCATAACAGACCTCATCAGCTTCAGAATAGCCATGGCCAGCTTCTGTGCCTCCGGCCCTACAACAAGACACACAGTGAGACACACAATAAGACACACAATAAGACATACAGTTAGACACACAATAAGACAAACAGTGAGACACACAATAAGACAAACAGTGAGACACACAACAAGACACACAATAAGACACACAATAAGACATACAGTAAGACACACAACAAGACAAACATTGAGACACACAGTGAGACACACAGTGAGACACACAGTAAGACAAACAGTAAGACACATAATAAGACATACAGTAAGACACACAACAAGACAAACAGTGAGAAAAACAGTAAGACACATAATAAGGCATACAGTAAGACATACAGTAAGACACACAGTAAGACACACAGTAAGAAAAACAGTAAGACACATAATAAGGCATACAGTAAGACATACAGTAAGACACACAGTAAGACAAACAGTAAGACACATAATAAGGCATACAGTAAGACACACAACAAGACAAACAGTAAGAAAAACAGTAAGACATACAACAAGACAAACAGTAAGAAAAACAGTAAGACATACAACAAGACAAACAGTGAGGCACAAAACATGCGCAAAAGAACAAGAAAACTAATCCCTCTTTTTGGCACATCATTCAGCATTGCCACAATGGACACCTTGCGTGGAATGGTCACCAAGCTTTTGGTACACAACACCACAAATTCAGCTGCTCGTTGATACACACTGGCCTTCTCATACCACACCTACATTAACACTTCAATAAAGTCACAGGGACAGAGGTCACATCTACTCACCTGTGTGCGTCATTTTATGAAAGAAGCCGACAAAGATGTCAAAAATGCCCTCCGACACCAGGATAATCTGGAGCTCCTTCCGTCGCTCCGTGTGGAGCATACGGTCAATCGCCTCTACAAAAACATATAACTAACTTCTTGCTACAACGCCTTGGATGTAGGTCAAGTATTGATTAAGGTCAAGTACTGATTAACGAATTTGATTCCTGACATTTCACGAACCGAATGCTCAGTATGAGGAAGCTTTCTTTCAAATTTATTTGCTTCAATTCCGATAATATTCTAACATTTATTTGCTAACACATTTAATAGTACGTTTTGCTTTACAGAAAATATCCAGTTCATAAGATGGTGAGGTAGCCGAGCGATCACTAACCAAGCATCTTTTCTTGCAGATAGACATTGTGCTGCAAATGTTCAGTCCTTAGAACAGCCTGAAAATATGTCTCCACCACCATTCCGACCTCAACTTGTCGCTGAAATACACCAATTGTGGTGTGTAAAAATAAGGAAATTCTCGAGTGAATGACGTATTACTTGTGCTTAATAGAAGGTAGTTGTTACTGATTTTATTAACTCAAGCACAGTATTTGTGATTCTTCTGATTATGCGCAGATAAGCAACGCAGTGACATACCGATGTATATCTTAACGCAATTCACATCAGTAAAACAATGGGAGCAAAATATCTTCTACTATGAAGCACTATCAGCTGCACCTACCTGATCGGCCGCGCTGCTATGAAGCATTTGGGTCAGCTGCACCGACCTGATCGGTCGCGCTGCTATTAAGCATTTGGGTCAGCTGCACCGACCTGATCGGCCGCGCTGCTATGAAGCACTTGAATCAGCACCACCTACCTGATCGGCCGCGCTGCTATGAAGCATTTGGGTCAGCTGCACCTACCTGATCGGCCGCGCTGCTATGGAGCACTCGGATCAGCTGCACCTACCTGATCGACCGCACTCCTATGAAGCATTTGGATCAGCTGCACCAACCTGATCGGCCGCGCTGCTATGAAGCACTTGGATCAGCTGCACCTACCTGATCGGCCCCGCTGCTATGAAGCACTTGGATCAGCTGCACCGACCTGATCGGCCGCGCTGCTATGAAGCACTTGGATCAGCTGCACCTACCTGATCGGCCGCGCTGCTATGAAGCACTTGAATCAGCAACACCTACCTGATCGGCCGCGCTGCTATGAAGCACTTGGATCAGCTGCACCTACCTGATCGGCCGCGCTGCTATGAAGCATTTTGATCAGCTGCACCTACCTCATCAGCCGCGCTGCTATGAAGCATTTGGATCAGCTGCACCTACCTGATCGGCCCCGCTGCTATGAAGCACTTGGATCAGCTGCACCGACCTGATCGGCCGCGCTGCTATGAAGCACTTGAATCAGCACCACCTACCTGATCGGCCGCGCTGCTATGAAGCATTTGGGTCAGCTGCACCTACCTGATCGGCCGCGCTGCTATGGAGCACTCGGATCAGCTGCACCTACCTGATCGACCGCACTCCAATGAAGCATTTGGATCAGCTGCACCAACCTGATCGGCCGCGCTGCTATGAAGCACTTGGATCAGCTGCACCTACCTGATCGGCCCCGCTGCTATGAAGCACTTGGATCAGCTGCACCGACCTGATCGGCCGCGCTGCTATGAAGCACTTGGATCAGCTGCACCTACCTGATCGGCCGCGCTGCTATGAAGCACTTGAATCAGCAACACCTACCTGATCGGCCGCGCTGCTATGAAGCACTTGGATCAGCTGCACCTACCTGATCGGCCGCGCTGCTATGAAGCATTTTGATCAGCTGCACCTACCTCATCAGCCGCGCTGCTATGAAGCATTTGGATCAGCTGCACCTACCTGATCGGCCCCGCTGCTATGAAGCACTTGGATCAGCTGCACCGTCCTGATCGGCCGCGCTGCTATGAAGCACTTGGATCAGCTACACCTACCTGATCGGCCGCGCTGCTATGAAGCATTTGGGTCAGCTGCACCTACCTGATCGGCCGCTCTGCTATGGAGCACTCGGATCAGCTGCACCTACCTGATCGGCCGCACTCCTATGAAGCATTTGGATCAGCTGCACCTACCTGATCGGCCGCGCTGCTATGAAGCACTTGGATCAGCTGCACCTACCTGATCGGCCCCGCTGCTATGAAGCACTTGGATCAGCTGCACCGACCTGATCGGCCGCGCTGCTATGAAGCACTTGGATCAGCTGCACCTACCTGATCGGCCGCGCTGCTATGAAGCAATTGAATCAGCAACACCTACCTGATCGGCCGCGCTGCTATGAAGCATTTGGGTCAGCTGCACCTACCTGATCGGCCGCGCTGCTATGGAGCACTCGGATCAGCTGCACCTACCTGATCGGCCGCACTCCTATGAAGCATTTGGATCAGCTGCACCTTCCTGATCGGCCGCGCTGCTATGAAGCACTTGGATCAGCTGCACCTACCTGATCGGCCCCGCTGCTATGAAGCACTTGGATCAGTTGCACCGACCTGATCGGCCGTGCTGCTATGAAGCACTTGGATCAGCTGCACCTACCTGATCGGCCGCGCTGCTATGAAGCACTTGAATCAGCAACACCTACCTGATCGGCCGCGCTGCTATGAAGCACTTGGATCAGCTGCACCTACCTGATCGGCCGCGCTGCTATGAAGCATTTTGATCAGCTGCACCTACCTGATCAGCCGCGCTGCTATGAAGCATTTGGATCAGCTGCACCTACCTGATCGGCCCCGCTGCTATGAAGCATTTGGGTCAGCTGCACCTACCTGATCGGCCGCGCTGCTATGGAGCACTCGGATCAGCTGCACCTACCTGATCGGCCGCACTCCTATGAAGCATTTGGATCAGCTGCACCTACCTGATCGGCCGCGCTGCTATGAAGCACTTGGATCAGCTGCACCTACCTGATCGGCCCCGCTGCTATGAAGCACTTGGATCAGCTGCACCGACCTGATCGGCCGCGCTGCTATGAAGCACTTGGATCAGCTGCACCTACCTGATCGGCCGCGCTGCTATGAAGCAATTGAATCAGCAACACCTACCTGATCGGCCGCGCTGCTATGAAGCACTTGGATCAGCTGCACCTACCTGATCGGCCGCGCTGCTATGAAGCATTTTGATCAGCTGCACCTACCTGATCAGCAGCGCTGCTATGAAGCATTTGGATCAGCTGCACCTACCTGATCGGCCGCGCTGCTATGAAGCACTTGGATCAGCTGCACCTACCTGATCGGCCGCGCTGCTGTGAAGCACTTAGGTCAGTTGCACCGCGCTGCTATGAAGCACTTAGGTCAGTTGCACCTACCTGATCGGCCGCGCTGCTATGAAGCACTTGGATCAGCTGCACCTACCTGATCGGTCGCGCTGCTATGAAGCACTTGGATAAGCTGCACCTACCTGATCGGCCGCGCTGCTATGAAGCACTTGGATCAGCTGCACTTACCTGATCGGCCGCGCTGCTATGAGGCATTTGGATCAGCTGCATCTACCTGATCGGCCGCGCTGCTATGAAGCATTTGGATCAGCTGCACCTACCTGATCGGCCGCGCTGCTATGAAGCACTTGGATCAGCTGCACCAGGCAGTGTAGCACCAGCTCTTTCAGCACCAGCGTATCCTGTCGCTGGACACTGGTTGGCTCTGGCAGCGGTTGTCTAGACAACGTCCTCAGCAATACGTCAACGGTTGCCGGGCATATGGCCTTCTGCGCATTTTTCTAAAATTAACCCACAAAAGACTACGACTTTAAGGAGAATTTCTATACATCATTTATTTAGCGTGTTTAGAATGTGATCACTTTCAAAGCACAACAGAGGCATAACAGTTCAAGACTCACTGGTATGTATGCCATGTAATGCAGCAAAAAAAAAAAAAATCGCCGCCTTATAAATGCTTTAAGTAGAAATCAGTCATCACGAATTGAATGTTTTAGTGTTTCTGTTTTTTACCTGTGAACCTGTTATTATAGCCCCGAACATGTGGAAGAGCCGCTTCTGAACCTCCATGTCAACCAACGGCGGCACAAAACACTCTGAAAATATTGGAAGCGAAAATCATTTATCTCGTGTTTTTTTTTTTCATTTGCGGTTAGAGACTGACTGGGTTAGGAGCAACTACACTATTCTGCTAGCATAGGGAAAACTGGTGACGACTGCAACATCGAATCAAGGATGGGTTGAAATCAGTTCAAACGGTTTCTTCTTATCTCAGTACTACCCCCCCCTCCCCTACACCTCTCCACTTCCCCCTCTCCCTCCCTCCCTCCAACTCCCATCCGGAACTGAACTCAAAAAAGGGGATGAAAGAATCTCACCGGTATACACACCAATGCTAATCACTATCCGAAAAATCCTTTTTTTTTTTTACTCAGCAACGCGGAATCGAAATCGGATGGCTTGCTTGTGAGGTGTGAATGCACTATTATCAACAGTAACGCTAAACACGCTAATGTTAATGTTACCATAGCAACGAAGCGTTATACTCCACGAGCTACTTTGCTGTCGTAACTAAGATAAACAAACATAAAACAGAACAATAGAAAGGACAACTATCCCTAAAATAGAAAATGGCCAAAGACTTGCGGGCAGTAGACAAGCAGTCAACTAAAATGTAAAATATATGGCAGAGTGGAACTATAACTATGGAAGTTATCTAACTATAGCCTGAAAAACTACAACCAGGCCAAGTAACGATAGCCTGAAAAACTATAACCAAGCGATGAAATGATAGCCTGAAAAACTATAACCAGGCGATGTAATGATAGCCTGAAAAACTATAACCAGGCCACGTAACGACAGCCTGAAAAACTACAACCAGGCCATGTAACGATAGCCTGAAAAACTATAACAACGCGATGTAACGATAGCCTGAAAAGCTACAACCAGGCCACATAACGACAGCCTGAAAAACTACAACCAGGCCACGTAACGATAGCCTGAAAAACTTTAACCAGGCGATGTAACGATAGCCTGAAAAACTTAAACCAGGCGATGTAACGAGAGCCTGAAAAACTTTAACCAGGCGATGTAATGATAGCCTGAAAAGCTACAACTAGGCCACGTAACGATAGCCTGAAAAACTTTAACCAGGTGATGTAACGAAAGCCTGAAAAACTTTAACCAGGCGATGTAACGAGAGCCTGAAAAACTTTAACCAGGCGATGTAACGAGACCCTGAAAAACTATAACCACGCGATGTAACAATAGCCTGAAAAACCATAACAACGCCGTGTAACGACAGCCTGAAAAACTTCAACCACACGCTGTAACGACAGCCTGAAAAGTCAGACCGTCTGTGAGCGGATGAACCTAACTTGAGCCAAAACAAATGGTTTGATTTTTGGGGTTTGAATATTATACAGAAAACGTCAAATGCTTCGCTTCATCTGGTTATGCAGATGTCTTCTACTATATACATAAACTTAACTTATATTTGACCTCGAACTTGAACTCTATGAACTCCATGAGAGGACTGGGAATGACAGATGGTGCGAAATACGACGAAACAAAATTGACAACACACATATCGGACAGGGGCATTCCGGTGTCATGACTTTTGGACTCAGACCGCGAAAATGTTGACCACAGCCAGTCGCGTAGTTTAACAAGGAGTATAACTGCACCGCGAAAATGTTGACCACAGCCAGTCGCATTGTTTAACATAGAGTATAACTGCACCGCGTAAATGTTGACCACAGCCAGTCGCATTGTTTAACATAGAGTATAACTGCACCGCGTAAATGTTGACCACAGCCAGTCGCATTGTTTAACATAGAGTATAACTGCACCGCGTAAATGTTGACCACAGCCAGTCGCATTGTTTAACATAGAGTATAACTGCACCGCGAAAATGTTGACCACAGCCAGTCGCATTGTTTAACATAGAGTATAACTCCACCGCGAAAATGTTGACCACAGCCAGTCCCGTTGTTTAACATGGAGTATAATCGCACCGCGAAAATGTTGACCACAGCCAGTCACGTAGTTTAACATGGAGTATAATCGCACTGCGAAAATGTTGACCACAGCCAGTCGTTCCATATAGACTATAACTACCGTGGTCAAAAAATGGGGTTCCATACGTCTAAATAGTTTCTCCTTATGGAGTTCCGTTTATAGAATTTTTGTAAGGTTATGAGTATTAGCCGCTCGGTATTAGTAAAACACGCACTACAAAGGACACACACTACTGACACACACTACTGACACACACTACTGACACACACTACTGACACACACTACTGAAACACACTACTGACACCACAGGGCTGAAAATAATCCGGCTTCAAGTGCTTTAAATAGAAACAGGCACTTATTCTGTTAATTAGTAGGTGGTTAAATGAAACTGGTTCCATTTGAAAATATTCATTGTGAAAACGCATGAGGTTTTGCAAAGATATTCGTGATTCTTTTTTCACCCAAAGCTCAAACCCGAAAAAATGCGTTTAAAATGTTTCCCATATTACACAAAACAAAACACTACAAAACTCATTTTTCAATTACAATTTCAGAATTTCCTTGTGTAATTATTCGACAATTCTTAACATGTTTTCATATTTTCGACGCATATTTCAATAACATCAACACCCCATCCCATTCACTACAGCTCGTATTTATGACCCCTCCTCCCCCACTGAACGTCATAAACACGGCAACAGTGACAACCAATTATCGCCCAACAAAGCCATGTAGGCCATACAAAAAATGTCACATTTTTCAAGTGGAACCAGCAAAGCTCAAACAAATGCTCACCGGTTTCCCCGATGGACGTTGAAGATGCAGGCACCATGCATTCTAGAAAATACACATTCCAGTTGCAATTGTGTTCACCCTTTACAATGGCTTTCTTCTTGTTTTTTTTTTTTTTCAACCATGCAATTGACAGTACAGGCTCTTCCAGAGGCAAACGTGAAGGTACTATTTTTTTTTCACGACTCAGAAGTGACGTCATGAAAAAAAAATTGTAGATTTTCACCACTAGGATACAAAGTCACAGACAACACAAATAAACATAATAAAGCCGCCACAGATCGCCAAAGATAATTTACGCCAGGTTCGTTTTAAATTATCGAAGTTTAACTACGCTGTCTACAAGCGGCCAAAATCGCCACCAGCCTACCAAAGACTATGCCAACGCTTGGCCAAGACCCACAGTGACACGTGACAGTGTCTTGTTTTTATATCCCAGAAGATAACTTCCAAGGGGAAAACGTTCTTCTTTTTTGTGGGTAATTCGTTTACCGTGACTTTTGTAAACAATACATCCCGAGACCAAAAAAAAAAAAAACATATCCCCCCCCCCCCCCCCCCCAAGGCATCACCTTTCATTGTGCAAAGATTCGTGGCTTCGAATCCTGCAATTGTCTATCAAGTGCAAAACGTGTCTGAGGTGGGGGGGGGGGGGGGGGGGGGGGAGGCGCTGTTGGGGTGGGGGGGGGAATTCCATGTCCACAAACAACTACACCCTGTCTATTATTTATGCAGCTGTGAAGCTGTAGAACTACAATTTATACAGCCTACGTCCTATTACCCACCCCCTCCCCCCCTCCCCCCGCAATCCGAAGACAGGTCCACGCGAACGTCACTGTTACACAATATGGTGCTCTGACGTCACAAAAATGAATATAAAACTAGTCAGCATTATAAACTAAAGGGCCCTGAGAAAGAAATAAATACTTTAGAAATGAAATAAACAAACAGATATATAACATGAGTACAGTCTAAGTAGTGAGTGCTTCAGCGCGTACTCGTGTAACATCTAAACGAAAGTGCCAATATATTTCAACAAGATATTTTTCTTTTCTCAAAAGTATCCTACCATAAAAGAATGGGATGACTTCTACGTGGAGCGCCGCAGGCTTGTGCTTCATCGGACCACCTTGGTTACTCCAGCTACAAACAAACCGGAAGTTGGCAATGCCATATAATCACACCCTCACAGCACTGCCATGGTAACACTAGCCCAACAACGCACTTCAAAGGCGCTTCCGTGGACACTTGAAGCAGAGATTACTCCCTATCCACCCACCCCCTTTCACCTCAACCCCCTACCCAATCCACCCACCCCGCTTTCACCTCAACCCCCCTACCCAATACACCCACCCCGCTCTCACCTCAACCCCCCTACCCAATCCACCCACCCCGCTCTCACCTCAACCCCCCTACCCAATCCACCCACCCCGCTTTCACCTCAACCCCTTACCCAATCCACCCACCCCGCTTTCACCTCAACCCCCTACCCTATCCACCCACCCCGCTTTCACCTCAACCCCCCTACCCAATCCACCCAGCCCGCTTTCACCTCAACCTCCTACCCTATCCACCCACCCCGATTTCAACTCAACCCCCTACCCAATCCACCCACCCCGCTTTCACCTCAACCCCCTACTTTCGCTGGCTCAGCTTCCATCCAAATGGCCCGGTTGGCCATCTCGAAATTTAGAGATTATTTTAATAATTTACCACATCATAACAAACCGAAAATTTTCCGCTAAACTGGGTTTCGCCCAATTTAGAAAGAATTTACTGAAAACATAACGTTTTCTATTTTCTTCATCTGCAGTACTTATAGTGCTTTGTATACCCCTCACCTAGCTAGGTTAGTAGGGCACAGTGTTTTGGACTGGACCGTCTGTTCGTTCTTGCATTCTTGCATGAAACTCGATTAGAATGTTCATATGGATGACCCCCCATCCCCCCCCCCCCCCCCTCGCGCTGACTAGATTTTACATTCTTGAGAGGTAAACAGGAATCTGCCAACTAGTAAGATTTTAGTGACCTTGACACATCACTTTAACACTGGTAAAACTTTGTATGAATATGTTTATTAATGACCACTCAGATCGATTGATTTTGGCAACATTTAAGTCACAGAAGGTCACTGCTAGAGTCTGAACTTCAATCTCCAACACTGTTCCTTACCGCTAATGTTATTTCAATTATCACATCTTTTAGTGTTAATATAACATTCTGCTAATTTATCCGGTTGTCAGGCACTACTGTTAGGCGACGCTTCCGGTAAAAGTCAAAATAATCATTCAGTATAAAAAAAGTAGAATTAAAATATTTTAATTGTGTTTTTAGCGTCTTACAGATTATTGAAGTTTTTTTTAATTATTATTGTTAATTTTTCAGGCCATCTCAAACTAGCTTAGGCCATCTCAATTTTGATCGTGATGCATCTCTACATTCACGTTGGTTTCGCACACTGATTATGTACTAACCCTTTCAGCTGATTTCTCCAGACGAAGTACGGATCGTAGAGACACTCACAGAGATGAATGACAGCCTTGACAAATGACGTCAGCTCGCCCACCTGCTCAGTGTTTTCACTTGATAACTGAAAACATCCATCACTCCAGAATTATTTACGTTCCAGAACAGAGCGGTAGTTTCAGTCAAACAGAATTTTTTTATTTTCCCTGTTTCCTTGCCGGAGATTTCATACTTGGCTATTACCATAAGCTAACACTACATCACGCAGCACGTGTGTGGCTGTTACCATGGGCTAATATAACATCACGCAGCACGTGTGTGGCTGTTACCATGGGCTAACATTACATCACGCAGCACGTGTGTGGCTGTTACCATGGGCTAACATAACATCACGCAGCACGTACGTGGCTGTTACCATGGGCTAATATTACATCACACAGCACGTGTGTGGTTGTTACCATGGGCTAACATTATATCACGCAGCACGTGTGTGTTGTTACCATGGGCTAACATTATATCACGCAGCACGTGTGTGGTTGTTACCATGGGCTAACATTATATCACGCAGCATGGGTGTGGCTGTTACCATGGGCTAATATAACATCACGCAGCACGTATGTGGCTGTTAATATGGGCTGACATTACATCACGCAGCACGTGTGTGGCTGTTACCATGGGCTAACATTATATCACGCAGCACGTGTGTGACTGTTACCATGGGCTAACATAACATCACGCAGCACGTATGTGGCTGTTACCATGGGCTAATATTACATTACACAGCATGGGTGTGGCTGTTGCCATGGGCTAATATAACATCACGCAGCACGTGTGTGGCTGTTACCATGGGCTAACATAACATCACGCAGCACGTATGTGGCTGTTACCATGGGCTAATATTACATCACACAGCACGTGTGTGGCTGTTACCATGGGCTAACATTATATCACGCAGCACGTGTGTGTTGTTACCATGGGCTAACATAACATCACGCAGCACGTATGTGGCTGTTACCATGGGCTAATATTACATTACACAGCACGTGTGTGGTTGTTACCATGGGCTAACATTATATCACGCAGCACGTGTGTGTTGTTACCATGGGCTAACATTATATCACGCAGCATAGGTGTGGCTGTTACCATGGGCTAATATAACATCATGCAGCACGTATGTGGCTGTTAATATGGGCTAACATTACATCACGCGGCACGTGTGTGGCTGTTACCATGGGCTAACATAACATCACACAGCACGTATGTGGCTGTTACCATGGGCTAATATTACCTTATGCAGCACGTGTGTGGCTATTACCATGGGCTAACATTATATCACGCAGCACGTGTGTGGCTGTTACCATGGGCTAACATTATATCACGTAGCACGTGTGTGGTTGTTACCATGGGCTAACATTATATCACGCAGCATGGGTGTGGCTGTTACCATGGGCTAATATAACATCACGCAGCACGTATGTGGCTGTTAATATGGGCTAACATTACATCACGCAGCACGTGTGTGGCTGTTACCATGGGCTAACATAACATCACGCAGCACGTATGTGGCTGTTACCATGGGCTAATATTACCTTATGCAGCACGTGTGTGGCTATTACAATGGGCTAACATTACCTTATGCAGCACGTGTGTGGCTATTGCAATGAGATACGGCATGTGGTTGTACGTCGATACAGCAACCACATTCTGCAAATTCCTGCCAAACAAAACAACAACTATAAAATAAATAGCGTGCAAATATTTGGCTAGTTTATAGTGTACCGTAGTGGAATTCCCCAGCACAATGACGACTGGAAGAAAATATGGCGCAGAGCGAGACTCGTGTATCCTTCTCCTGGTTCTCTCAAAGCTTGAACGTTCGTAAGGTCGCAAGTGTGTTAAATGAAGGAAGTAATTTCCCCTTCCTTGTAAATAGAAAGCCGTTTATATGTCAATTCAATATTTCACACTTTTTCTTTATTTGTTTCCTTGTTTTCTTCAGATATGTTTCTGCTCCAAAATCCACATAACAAGGGAGTTCATGGAGGTGTATATACTGATACGACGAATGTATTTCTATCGGGTCGGATTAAGTCACCGACCAAAGCCTCTATGATGAACCACAAAAAAAGAAAAAAAAAAAAAAAACACCTCAGGTACCAGAACTTCCCAAATCGCAACCGCGATAAGCACTATCGACATGAATCACCGTGTAAATTTCCGTTGTGCTCCTTCTGAACTTGTTCTGCAGAAAAGTGGGTCCGACGCATAGAAATTAAGCAGAGGCATCGCTTCTAGTGTGGCTAATCTTTAAAAGTCATTTTCGAGAACAAGTAGAAGTTTTGCCCTAGCAACCCTCAGCGACACCAGTCAACTCACCCTGTAAACTTCAAGTTTGCGCTGATTTGTTCACTTATGATTAACAACGTTTATACACATCGCGGTGGGCGGAAAAAATCCTCCAGTACCCGGAAAAATGCCCCCCCCCCCTTCCACCCCCCCCCCCCACCCCCTTCAGCTCATCCAGCAAAGGCAGAGAGAATCCCGGCACTGCCTAGGGCTTTCGTAAACCGTTGCACACACCTGCACAGTACGATGAGGCACTTGGTAAGACTTTCCGCATACTTGAGCCACGACAGGTCAAACTGCACTGAGAATGTTGCACTGCACTGCTCAAGCTGTGAGCGCACCGCTTCCAGGAACTGTCCAAAATCCGGTATCTCCGACTGGAATGGTCCCATCGGAGGGACGGCATTGTAACGCCTAAAATTAAACATTTGTATTGCAGTACGGTTCTTTCTGCAGTCCCGATATCACGAATATCTTAGTGCTATTATTGAATAAATAAAATTAAGAACGTTCGAGATACCACAGAAGGATTATTTCTGGCCCTAATAGCAAAAAAAAAAAAAAAACATAAACCAAAAAAAAAAAAAAAACAAAAACAAAACAAAAACAAAAAAAAAAAAAAAACAAACAAAAAATACCGTTGTAATTTCTAGAACAAAGCCCTCCGAGGTTGCGAACCTCAGAATTTGGATACGTTATCAGGGTTCGTCCGAGGGCGCGTTTGCGCGTTATTTTTCACACCGAAAATCAGAAGAACGCACGAAAATGGAGACCGCGCGTGTGGAAAACGCACGTAGGAGAGAGAAAATCAGGGAGAGGGAAAATCAAGGGCGCGCGTTTGCATTTTTTTAATTTGATTTTTTTTATTAAAGATTTTGACGAGAATCATTAACTCATTCATTCGGCCGCTCCACTG
This sequence comes from Protula sp. h YS-2021, assembly GCA_949752745.1. Classification (NCBI taxonomy): domain Eukaryota; kingdom Metazoa; phylum Annelida; class Polychaeta; order Sabellida; family Serpulidae; genus Protula; species Protula sp. h YS-2021. The sequence continues at coordinate 9,529,438 of OX457030.1, read as the reverse complement.
TTGAAAAAATGGTGCAAGAAATTAAGACGGCATTTATAGAGTATTTTCTGTATATTATATTCATTTCGTTTTGTTTGTGTTGTCGCACGTGCTTCGTAGCGTTGAAGGGAATGAGAAGAAACTGTGCATACACTCAGTTGAACATCTACGTGTCACAATGTCAAAACATATATACAAACGCGAACTTGAGAGAAAAAAAAACGCATAAAAAATGAGGGCGCGCGTTTTAAACGCGCCGCCAAGCGGCCCTAGGACGAACCCTGCGTTATGCATATATTACAGTTGCTATTTATGGCTTTTCATTCCATAATTTCTTTTGAAAATAAAATTAAGTTAGTTTTCCTTCTATTCTACTTTCTGTTTTTAATTTCTCATAATTACGTGGCTATTCGACAAGCTGGCTTCAGCATTCGTTTAGCACTATGCGCCTCACATACAGGGTTCACATGCCCCTTTACGACACTCGGAAATTCCCGCAACATAATTCCTGAAATTTATTTTCTTCAGCAACACACGGAATTTCACGCACTGCACGAAAAATCTACCTGCTCTTGACAGGCAACTGGGCGCTCACTTGTCTGAGATTTGTAAATGGTGTGATGTTTCATAATAAATCCAGATTTGGACACTGACATTTGAAATTGAGATCGCTAGGTATAATATGGCCCCACGCCATGTTATACCAAAACTCTACACATCACGACCATATTTTTGAACTTATTGTTGCATTTTTATTCTTGATAGACAGACGCAATTCATTTCTTATACATATAACCTGTAAACAACAAACTTATACACTCAAGCATTGAAAATATCATACTAATTTAAGATTTACATACCCTTTCTCAAGATGGCTGAACTCAGTGTCGATGCACTCTCCATATCGACCTAAGAATGCCCTAACATACTCTTGGAGACTCTCTCGTCCTTTCTGTGAAGAAAACGGGAAAAAAAACAATCCAAATTAAAAAGCAGGAAAAAATGTTACAGAAAATACAAACCAACCAGCTGTTATGAGAACTGCTTTTTTGGTGTGTACCTACTGTTTTTATTCTACGTTAATCCTCTCATCTGAGGCACTAAATCGCCAGATTCTAGGTGTAGAAGTACTGTTGATTGCAGCCATTAACAGGAAATTCTTGCTTTGCTCTAGTCTTGAATGATCCTAGCCTAACTAGCTTTAGTGTTCGTTTCCAATTACAAAAGTCGTCTAGCGGTCCTATTTATTGTTTAAGTATGATGAAGATGGGCCAAAACTACTCAGATAAAACAATAATCTACCAGTCGCTGCAACTAAAGGTGAAAACTTGGTCGACTTAAGACATGTTGTACAGTTACGAGCAACATCAAATTTAACCGCACATGGCAATTAGCTAAACTGTAAATACGTACATCAGCTATTTGGAAACCAGTTTAGTGAACTGCGAGCCTCCTAGTTCATAGGTAAATATAGAATAACGGACGCAAACGGTCGTTTCAATCAAGGGAAAGGTTTTAATTTTCACCAGTTCCCAGTTTAGTTCTTTTGTTTGTTGGAAAAAAGGTTTCAAGACATACAAAATATAATAAAGCTGTGACATTATGTGCAATACAGCTGAGCAAGAATGTCCGTGGACATTATTTTCAGCAGTAAAAGCGAAGATATTGCAAAGATCAAAGGCGAAACCGACCAATTTTGACAAAATTTAGTTCTGGTAGAAGGCCACATGGGTAACATTGCTATCGAAAGCAATCGGAAAGGATCTGTGTTTCTCTCAAAGCTATCCGTTTACTCAGCCAGGGAGAGTAGGAGTATCTCTAACCAATTCTATCTTCTCTCCCTCGTACCTGTGATCAGGGCAGGCAGGGAGGGAAGAAAAGAAAGAAGTAAAAAGGAATTAATATAGTGCGGGCTTTTATATGCTTATGTGAGGGGCAGAACTATAAATATGGCCTGTAAAACTTATGAAGGGAAACGTTTTTGGGACAATCCCGTCCCTAGTCATTCCGATACCGCCACTTCAGCCCTTCGCGAAAGACGTTCCGGCACTTTCTTTAGAACACTTTTGCAATTTTGGTAGACATTTCGGGCCTTTTTTTGGGGGGGGGGGGGGGTTGGGCGTTTGCGCCCAATTTGTTACAAGTATGGCTTTGGCTACGTACTCGTTTGGAGCCTATCTCTGTGCAAATACTCGTACCTGAATGTGAACTTTTTACATTAATTTTATCTACTGAAAGAATTTTACCACCACCGTGAATTTTGTGCAAAATCCTTATTTTCAGATACCCTTATTTTCTGATAGCACCAGTCCAATCACCATACAACAGTTTAGACCACTCAAAATTTAAAAAGCAACGTTTGTACTTGTTTATTTTTTTTAATTTTTGCCTCCCTGGAACAATGGCAGGGTCTCAGTCTAAGAATGTGCATTATAAACTGCAATCTAATCTGTATATTTCGCAGTGACGGGCGTAACCAGAGGCTGTGCGGAACACTACTCGAGTACTTACCGTGGACTGATACGTGTTCCATAATCGAAGCAACTGCCTATCGCTGCCGAGCCACGTATCCATTCTAAATTCACTATATTCTCATTTCACGTGTTCTTTTACTAGCGGTACTTATTTTGGTCTATTTAAATGTCATTTTGTTATTTGTTTTACACCTTTCCAACTTTTACAATTTCCGGTATAAACAAAAATGACAGCCGCAAATACCAATGACTTTCCGATGGAGTCGATTAAATTTACGACAGTCAGAAACAGTTTTCTTAAATAAATCTAGTAAAACTGTGAACGTAAACATCTACTGCTCCTGAAAACAGTAAACTAAAAGCCACATACATTTCTTTTAAGGTGTTAAATGTGGTAACTACAAGAAAAATATCGCTATAATCATCTATATTGCCTGGAAGCGCTCATAAAAAAACACATAAAAAATAACAAACAAAAGAATTTAAAAAAACAAAAACAAAACAAAACAAAGCAAAGTGGATAGATATTCCCTGCTCATTGTCATGTGCAAAGCAAGCAAAATCAACAACATAAATGTAAGTCTTACACACAATGCAACAAGTACCACTTCTATTGCAGAATTTTCAAACTTGCTTGGTTGAATTTAGTTACGGTTTGTGAAAAATAAAGAGAAAATAGTTGCACAAATGTCAAAAATTAACAGATAATTGTTAAAATCTTACTTAAGTGTCACTTATTAGCCCAAAGAACTTAGGCTGATTAACGATCTGTGCTATCATTTGGACAGTCTGTGTTGCTTTATATTGCTTCAGATTAAACACAATGTGTATTAATTTTATCTAGTCACCCGTTCCTTGAAATATATGCTCACTGATCAAGTCCTAGTAACTAATAAAAGAAAAGATATAATGTGGAATATATCAAGACAATGGTATTTTTTATTTACTTTTTGATATGAAGAACGGATATTTCCAAAGGTGTATTAGCGCACCAGGTCAGCACCAGAGGGCAAATTTCTAGGTTGTATAGAGCACAGATTGTTATTAATGTTGCCTATGCAGCTTAATAGGAAAAGACAATGATATGTTGGAAACATGTTGGAAACAGACAAGTTACATTGTAATCCGGCTAGCAAAAGCGAGCGTGCTAACCACTAAGCCAAAAGCTGCAACTCATGGAAACAGCCAAGCACAAATGTGCATGTAGTTACATGTTTGTCTATATTCATTTTCACAACACACATTACAGATACCAGCTTCACGACAAAATTTAGTTTTTACGTGTACAACCACACCACTATTAGCATTTTCTTACGAAATGGACTTGTTACCATTCACGTCTTTTTTCAACATCAGTGTTCGGTATTTGATAAGATGTCACAATACATTTTATGTTAGCCAACATACACATGAAGATTGTATGTTGAGGAAGCTCAGCATTGAGGTGATATCTGAAATCCTGTATTATCGCTCATCTTAAGAGCCAGTTTCGGGTTTCAAGTGTCCATGCTCCTTTGAGGTAGCTCCAATTCAGTTCCTCATACTTCTGCTTTGTATAGATCTTTTTATAAGCCGATCCCCTAGTAGCGAGCTGTCTTGAAGCTAAGTTGAGTATTTTCTAGGATCCCAGCGGTGATTCTTGCGGACACTTTCATGCAATGCATTGTGGGTAACTAAGGGTATAATGAGCAATATTTGTACCAATACAAATTTTTCTATATTTAAGTTAAGTAATATTTTTTTTTGAAAACGGTAAAAACTATTTAAGCAGGGTTGGGAATTCGTAAAATTTGCTGGTCGCCCGGCACAAAGGTTAGTCGCCCGGCGCAATTTTTGCAAAATTTTTCTAGCCCGCTTCACATGAAAAAAAAACAAAACAAACAAACAAATTTTGCAGCGGAACAACACTCATGTGCAGATGCATTCTTTTTAAGTTGAATATTTTCAAAAAATACGACGCAATATGAACAGTACATTTTGTCATTTTCTTCGCATAGCCGAATGTGTTTTAATTTCCAGTTGCTGTGTATCTGCCTGTGCCGCTTGGACTTCTCATATTCCTTCCTGGTATCCAAACTTTGCTCTCGACTTCTGTTTCACATTTGGTTTTTTCGTACCTTCTATGTACCTCCACAGTTTTTAACCAACTTGCAATCAGTTATAATCCTTATCTGTTTAGATACCTTTATCCTAATCGAAAGCACTTATAATCCTGTTTAAATCTTTTCACTTTGAATATTATTTCAGACGAAATTTTTTTCAAATGTGAAAATGGCTTTGAAAGCAAAATTTATACTCAAGTCATTTTCACGTAAAATGGTGTTTAAAATAATCAACAGTATTTACCTGAAGATACTTAGAAAGAAGCTAGTCGCCCCGGTGGCGACTAACTCGAAAAAGGTGATGGCCCGAGCCAAAAGTTGGTCGCCACGGGCGACCGGGCGATCCGCGAAATCTCAACCCTGTTTAAAGAACAAACTTGCTGGCATGTGACGAGTAGGCCAAAATGTATGCAATCGGCCCAGAACAAGAAAAATTACCTGTTATATTTGGTATAAAACACTGAGAAACTATGCATTTTTTGCTCCGACGCAAGGACTGGCACTTTTTGATCACGTGATGAAAGTTCTTAATTTTCAATGGTGGATGTAAGGTTGTGAAGTGAACTCGTCCTCAGGAATAAAACTCAAAGAAATAAGGAAAATTGATTGAAAGTCGTTTTTCTCTGTATAAGGGGGTAGAGAAAAAATGGTTACAGTAGATGCAAATGGTGAAATTGAAAAGAACGTCTTCCGTGGTTGAAACAATTTTGACAAAATCTGCATCTGGCTTAAGATAAGCTAAGCTTTTATTGGTCCGAATAGGCAACCAAGCGGTTGAATTGCTTCAGCTTGAGATATCCTATAAATACAACAAGTATATATGTAAAGTAAAATTTAACAAATATATTCAAATACAAAAAAACAACGCAGTTCGTGCGTATCATTTGAAACTTTCAGATATTTGTAAAGATTAATGTCTTTTTGCTACATTATTGGTGATCTACAGTGAATGGACATAATTGTTCGTCATTTTACAAAATGGCGGCGGATTTTTGGCGACACGTGGAAGCACAAATTTGTGCACGCGATATCTCAGCTGCTATTCAACCCTGGTTTTTTGTTTTTTGTTGCAGTGAACATATATATATTGAAGTTGTGCGACGTCGCATTATTTTTCGATTCGACCAAAAGTGACGAATTGGCGACGTGTTGAAAATAGGCAATGTTTTAGTATTTCTGTTGCCTACAGTGCAACTTTGTGCACGCGATATCTCAGCCGCTTTTCAACCTTGGCTTTTGATTGTTGCTACAGTGAAAATATATTAATTGAAGTTGTGTGACGTCGCATTATTTTTTGATTCGACCATAGTTCGTGGCGGGGGACGATCATCAGTTTTACTTATAACTTGTTCTTTTTTTTTCTTGTTGACATCTGTAACTGAGCATTGTTTTTTGCTGGCCCTCCGTTGATACCCTAAACTGCTAAAATTTCTTCTGATAGTTCTAGTACAAAATTTATTTTTGTTCAATTAATGCACCAGTTATGTCCATAAAAGTTTGTCGTCTGTTTACTTTAATGATCCGGGAAAGTTGGTTTTTGTCTCTTTCAGTAAATAATTTTTCCTTCCTCTACCAGTACCATTTTCAACACCTTTTTCAAATTTTGTTCAAAATACTACAAGTTGTAATGCGATGTATATTAAAAATTCTTGCCAATTCTGAAGTATTTCTGTTGTGTTTATAACTTTCTACAATTTTTTAGTTTCAGTTCACTTCCATATTCCTTCCTACCGGAAGCCATCTTTATATGTTAAAATTTTACATGTAAAATCAAAACAACTTGTCACAATGCTTATAAGAACGTAATCTGCATTGATTTTACTATGGATACAGTCACTCATGACGTAACAATTACGTTGTCAAGTAGTCAAATACAACGCCCTAATATAGAACACACGCGGGGTCCAACACGAACTCGTACAAGGTGACGAACAATTACATCCTTTTACTGTATGTATCATGACTTGATATAGTTGCATACTGCGATTATTGATAATTGAACAAACAATACGTGATAAGGGAGTGTTTGTATCTTATTGTCTCAACATCGAGCAGAGTTTAGTTAGAACTGAGCATTTTGTTGTCACTAGTTACGATGTACTCTAACCAATTCTGTCTCTGTCAGAATTAGAACGCGTTCCATAATCCCGATCCAGCTCTTCCTCAAATTAAATTGTGAGAGCTACGAAGCCTTCCATTGTTCCACTAAAAGGGGTGAACTTCACATGTTCGGAGGCTCGATTCCTGCATAGCAGTCCCTAATATTCAAATGTTTACTAAGAGTTCATGCATAGTATAGTTTATATGCAAAATAATTACAATTTTTAATGAGAAGGATGTCTTATTATCCCCTTGCCCAATTTTCTTGGCGAAGGGGATTTAGGATTTGGTTAGTCTGTCCGTCCGTCCGTCACGCGTTTGGGTATTGGTCTTGTATGCACAACTCCTCCGAACGGGTAAGCACATACATTTTAAATCCTATACAGATTTACTCCTCATATGGTTTAGTTGTGCACTTCGTATTCAGTTTGTCCGACTTTTCATTTATTTAGCCAAAATTGAGGTCGAAACTAAGCATATTTTGCGAAGGGCGAGGGGATTTGCAGCGTTCCGGTGCTCTTGTTTTTTTTCAGTAAAGTCCAGAAAATTTTGTTTGCTTCCGCACTCACCTGTCAAATGTTTGTTTACGTTCCGGGCTTCTAATATCATGTGACCAAAGTCAAGTGACCAATTATTAATATTATAATATTACTATTAATAATAATAATATTATCTGTTGAATATATATTCAATTAATTGATAAATACAGAATAGGTATAAATTTATTTACAGCCACAATATTTAACTTTTAATTTCTTCCATGCTTTTTGAAATATCAGTTCAAATGTTTTGGTGGTTAATTACCATTTCACGCGATAACACCGTGCTCCCTGTATGTAAACAAATGTTTATGGTTGCTCGAGATATGTGGTTACAGCTGCTGTATTTGCGCATTTTCTTCTTTTAAAGAAAGCGTGACACAGAAGTTGTAAATTATTTCCGCTGTACTTTGAGGGCAGTTAGCAAATGCCAATAAAGACTAGTGGGTCGTTGAATCTTGCGCAAATCGCCACAAAGGTGTCTTGAATCGCGCGCAGTTGACTTGTATATCGCTGTATAGCCAGGAAATGACGCGGTAGCCGATACACCAAAAAGGTGCCGCTTCTTGGAGCCGCTCGTTCTATAAGCCTAATCATTGCCCCGTGTTTCTCGATAATTTCGTCGGTGTCAAACAATCAAGGAACGAATGAAAGTTGGACAGGTCAGGAATTCGCGCAAGTAATGTAGGTGAGCCGGGAAAGGTTTTAATACTGTATATAGGAAAATGTATAGAAATACAACATATACATTTCTGAGCATGTGAAAGATAAATGAATGTAAAAAAAAAAAAAAAAGACAATGTGCTGTCGGATATTGTCTTTGTGAAGTTCTGGCTAATGTACAAACAGGCGTGCACTTGCAATATATTTCGATTTTTGCTAGTTGATCTCACCGGATATTGTCAAACTCTTGCCTGAAATCCGTGTGCTCAGTCTGTACCAGGGTAGGCAGTAAGAAATAATATGTTAAAAAAGTGCTCAGATACAGTTTTCAAGTAAACCAAATGTTGCTGGCAAGATTTTGATCAACTTCCATACTTCTACTCATTTTATTGTCCAGAGTATTGACTGACCATTTAGTCAGTCACTGTTGACTGGTTAAAGTCTTATGACGAAAGTCAGGGATTGTGCGCTGCGTGTAAAAATATATCGGAATATGTGGTAGGTTTAGGAACAAGTATAAATTTATTCTGTGTACCCGGAAAATATGAGTTTGATTCTATGCTTTTTAAAATATCAATCCAGAAGTTTCTGGGGGTTGCTGGAAAAATTTATTTCTTAATTGTTGTACAGCAAGGGATGTTTTCTCTATGTAAACAAATGCCAATAATCGCGGGAGATTTGAGGTTGTATCCATTTTCTTTCTTAAAAAGCACAACGCAGAAATTGTTTATTAATGTCTTATCACTTTGAGGGCATTTAGCCAATATTACTGAAGACTTGTAAGTTATAATTTTCCACAGTAAGTCTGTTTAGGGTTCAAGTGCGCATGCTCAACACAAAAGATGCGCTGGATCTCAGTCTGAATAAAATAAAAACACACATATAAATAAATTAGATAGAAAGGTCCCAAAAGCTTTTTTTTGTATCATCCTCTGACTGTCAACATGTTTCTATAGTTACTCTTTTTTTCTTTGTGACTTTTTACAAATAAAACACATATTTTTCAATTGTGAAAACCACAGTTATACATTCTCCGTCCGATTTTATTCACGAATGCCATTTCAGCAAAAGCAGTCGCAGGCACAAAAGCGGTAGTGCGATAAGATTCGCCAAACTGCAAGCAAGTGCTCAAATCTGGGAAATAGCCACTGTTTACACCTTATACACACTATTTATGACCAATACGTTAACACAAATTTCAAAATCATTTCGAATATTATGTCCCCAATTAAAAAGAAAAGTGCAAAGTAATTTTTCATTGCGTAAGGATCTAGTCAAAGCGACAGTTTTTATCAATTATTGCACTGATGTGTTTTCTGTTTAACGCAGCAAGGCCAGGTGCTATTTTTAGCGCGTGATCTGATGAAAAACTACTCTGCAAATCCGAAGAACAACGCGAGGCTTCATGCACGTTATGCCGTTCACGGTTATGCATCAAAACTGACCCTTTTCAGTAGGTGGATGTTATGGGAGAGACTTCTGTACAGAATACATGAGTTGTTATTTGATTGTTATTAGATTACAAAGTACAAATTACAGTTTTTAATATGAAGGCTACTGTATAATAACTGTTTCTCGCGCTGCTAAATCTGTTTTTCTTTGTTTATTTTTTATCAATTTATTTATTATTTTTTATTTATTTATTTTTTTTTTTTTTGATGTTTTTGTCTTTTTTTGTGGCTATTTTAAGACGTGACAAATTTGAAACAATAACTTACACTGAAATTCTTTAAAATTGTATGAAAAGCTGATTCGAAGAAATTCGCGTCCGAGTGGTTCTATTCGATTCAAGGAGTGTTCGTGCTGGCTTTCTCACACTTCTCCAAGGCGTTTCAAAAGGAACTGCTCGAGTCGTTCACGGTATATGTGACGTCATTGTATACCCTATGAATATTCATGAACTCTCGTCCAGTAAAAATGAGGGATTCACGTCGATCAAGAAAGCAAAAATAAAGCGTACGTTCACATCAAAGTGGTCAATTATTCCTCATAATTAAATAAATATAACTCGTGTTTAATTTGTTGAGGTAAAAGAGATAAAATCCATGTTTTATTTGTAGGTGTTGCATCCCATTGCATCCATTGTATAATTGAGGAAAGTGATTTTATTTTTTATATTCTGAATAAATTAACTTTTGAATTAACTGGCTGCAGGATCTATGGCTGGCTACGAATGACCTTCCACCATTGGCAGGAGAGTTGACTCTTACGCAAGCAGCTGTGCCACACACACCCACTTCCATCCTCACTCCCATCCAGTCAACGGCAGAAAATGTGGACGCCGCAACTGGCCAGCTCAAAGACAGTGGTGCCGGTGAAGGATCTCGGGCCTTTTCGCCCCACGACGCGCTGTTGCGTTCACACGCGGAAGAATCCGACTTGTGTGGCGTGCAAAGTAGCACTGGATCAGGTAAACCACGTGATACTCGCAGCGGTCACGTGAGTGGCTCAAGTGGCGAGGGCAGTAATGGAATCTCTGGGGAAAATCCTCAGAAAGTACAATGCAATACTGACACCATCAAAGGCATTGAAGACTGTTTAACCGCTCATCCAGATGCTGTTATGACCCAAATGATTGCTTCTGAATCAAAGCCGTCTGGCTTGAAAGTATTTCTGAGTAATTGTTTAAACAGTTCGCAAATATCCGAGCGAAACCTACAGGATTCTGAACATGCCCAAAATAGTGAACAAATTATGAATACTGTCCAATCGATATGTCATAGAAAAGTCGACTCGAAGTTGATTCCACAATTGCATTTGAAGGAAAAGCAGTTTCCTGACTGTGCAGACGATAAACTAATTGAAAGTCCGGTGCAGCCAGTGTATAGGGACCTGCAGTGTGAATGTTTAGGTGGTGATCATTCAGAGAAGTGTTTTAAAACTGTTATTGAAAATATATGCCGCGCATGTTTGGGCTGTGGTGGCGGCGATTCTGAAACAGCTGTGATTGAGCAAAAGTTATCGCTGCTTCATTGCTACGCCTGTTACTTGCAAAACGTTGATTCTTGCAGTGACGCATTTTCAAGCTTTTTGCGTGGGTATGTGGAATTTATAAAAGAAAATAATGAGCTTAATTTTACGAATGAATTTTGTATTGATTCGAATAAGAATCAGCTGTTATGTTTTTTGTGCCAGTGGCTTGGTGTTGAATTTCAGTCTCTGCACCATGTTATTTTACATAAAACAGAAGAATTTAAAAAGGACCATATTAGTTGTATAGATCATTTGCCTCCAGCTCAGGAATTGGTGCCCAAAATATTTCCTCAATGTATGGTAGACCTACTAAGGAACTGGATGGAAGGGCGGGGCATTTTTGAAAACGATCATCCTTACAGCCCAACGCCCAAAAAATGCAAGAGGATATGTGGTGAAGACGGAGAAAAACACCTGTTTCCATTTATTCAAATTATTCTAGAATTTGCGAATAATTGTCTCATTTCCGGGATGTCCCACGTGATCTATCCAAGACTGCTTCAAAACTGAAATCTATATTCTGTGCTACAGTCAGTTTTTGTTATTGATCTTTGTTGACATTTTAAGTTACCTTTCGGCAAATTAAAACCATGTGTTAACTTTTTTCTTGTTTTCTTATTTATGTGCTGTTTGACCTTTATTGAATTTCTCATATTACGTTACAAAACTTGGGAATTCGCTTTCTAGGAACACAATGACCAGGTGAGCTATCTGTCCCTGTTCGTCTCCTTGTCTGAATCTTTTCCATGCCTTGTTAAACACCAAAGGGGCGAGCCCGAGGGGGGGGGGGGGGGGCTGTAGGATTGCCGTCCGTCCGTCCATGTGTCACACTTTGGATGCTTCTTTGTTTCAACGCAAGTTCTCCGAAACTTTTATCCTAGGCACATGCAACCTTGCACAGTGAAAATATGTATATATTGAAGTTGTGCAATGTGGTATTATTTTTTAAATCGGCCAAAAATTGCCAAAATACGGACTTGTCAAAATTTGTGATTTTTTTCACATAACTGCAATGTAAGACTTGGGTGCTTTCCACGCGAGTTCTCCGAAACTATTTATCCTAGGCATATGCAACCTTGCACAGTGAAAATATATATATTGAAGTTGTGCAGCGTCATATTATTTTTCAAATCGGCCAAAAATTGCCAAAATGGCGACTTGTCAAAAATTGTGATCTTTTGAGATTACTGCAATGTAAGACTTGAGTGCTTTCCTCGCGATATCTCCGATACTATTAATCCTAGGCATATGCTACCTTGCACAGTGAATATATATATATATATATATATATATATATATATATATATATATATATATATATATATATATATATATATATATATATATATATATATATATATATTGAAGTTGTGCAACGTCATGTTATTTTTCAATACGGCCAAAAATTGCCAAAATTGCGACTTGTCAAAAGTTGTGATCTCTTCAGATAACTGCAATGTAACACTTGGGTGCTTTCCACGCAAGTTCTCCGAAACTATTTATCTTAGGCATATGCAACCTTGTACAGTGAAAATATATCTATATTGAAGTTGTGCAACGTCGTGTTATTTTTTAAATCGGCCAAAAATTGCCAAAATGTGGACTTGTCAAAAATTGTGATTTTTTGGACATAACTGCAATGTAAGACTTGGGTGCTTTCCACGCGAGTTCTCCGAAACTATTTATTCTAGGCATATGCAACCTTGCATAGTGAAAATATATATATTAAAGTTGTGCAGCGTCGTATTATTTTTCTAATCGATAAAAAATTGTCAAAATATCGACTTGTCAAAATTGTTATTTTTTTAGATAATTGCAATGTAAAACTTAGGTGCTTTCAACGCGAGTTCTCCAAAACTATTTATCCTAGGCATATGCTACCTTGCACAGTGAATATAAATATACTGAAGTTGTGCAACGTCGTATCATTTTTCACAATGGTCAAAAATTGCCTAAATGGCGACTTGTTGTGTCCGGTTGGGGTCTGCGCCTTCGACGATGGCTTATGTTTGATCTGTGTATAATATATATCGAAGTTACGCAGGGTCACATTGTTTTGAAGATCCGTGAAACAGAATTTCCGATATTTTTCTTGAGGACATGTTTATTGTTTTCTGCGCCGTAATGCTATTATTATCGCGATTGGTGCGATGCGGGAGACATATGAAACGCTGCGCGTCAGTCCGTCTGTTCTCAACTAATAGTAGCAAGTTTTTACGTGGTATATCTCAATAATTACACAACGATTTCTTCCACAAGGAAAGACCATGTATAAGAGCGGGGAGACAGGTGGTTATTTTTCATTCTAATGAGCAGTTAAAAAATTGACAATTTTTTAAAATGTCGTTGCAGACATGGACTTGGGTATTTTGTACGCGCTGTGTATCATGAACGGTTCATTGGATTTCGCTTGCCATTTTTTTAAATTGATTTTTTGATAAAATACTTTTACAGCTATGGATGGTATAGTGCACGCACCATATCTCAGCAAGTATTGAAGGAATTCCGTTTCATTCTTCCACAAAGACTACATACCTGAGTTATTTTCGTTTTCTTCAAAATTTAAAGAAAAATTTGGCAACTTTTTGAAAAAAATGCCATTACAGATGTGGACAAGTATTTTTACCCACCCTATCTCAGCAAGTATTCAACGGATTTAGTTTCTTTATTCCACAAAGAAAAACGAAATATTTCAGCTGTACATTGTTTCGTTTTTCTTTCCAATAAAAATTGCAAAATTTACAAATGTTTGATAAAATTCTTTCACAGATGTCGCTGTACATGAGCAAGTTTTCAGCGGTTCCGTTTCTTTTTTCCGTAAAGAAAGGTCCCATAGTGTAGCTGTTATGATATGCGGTTTTTTCTTAAAAATTGAAAATAAATCCTAATTTTTTAAAATGCAAATTAAGGATTTGTGCGCGAATTATTTCGGCTGGTTTTCAAAACATCTTCTTTCTTTCTCCTACAAAGCAAAACCACATGTTGGATCCATGCGAGGTAGAGTTTTTGGTAAAAATTAAAGAAAATGCCAATTTTTTGGAAAAATGTCATTATAGCTGTGGTTTGTGGTACTCGTTCTGTCACTAGCGTTAGAGAGATTTTGTATTTTTTTCACAAAGAAAGGCATATATTAGAACTGCGATTTTGCTTAAATATATTGACCCCACAAATTTAGTACGAGACAAATGCATATTTTATATGCATCGAGATTTCCTACCAAATTCTCTTAAGTCGTAGACTGCTAAAGCTTTACACAGCCTTACTAGTTGACTTATTATTATTATAATTATTATTATTATTATTAATATTATTATTTTCATCATTATTTTTATGTTGAGGAAATATTCAAAGGAGATAGTCGAATAGTCCTTATTTTTAAAGATGTTGGCTTAATATTTTGGGAAATAATTTGTTAGTAATTTAATCGTGATTGTGCAGTGGGAACGTACACACAATTCGCCAATGCTTGTATGTACACGTCCCCACATCGCTGCATGGTGGTGAAGTAAAGCAGTTCGCCCCACCTTGTTTGTGATGGCGAGGTGTGGCTGCTTTCCCCCGCTTTGCGGTGAGGTGGCGATGTAAATACACGCCCCCACCTTGCACTGTGGTGGCGATGAATTGGCACTCTTTCACTTAAGAGATGTGAGTGTACGTCCCCACCTAGCACTAGTGGCGAGGCACAGCTTCGCTCCCCCCCCCCCTTTGCTGTGTGCTGGAGAGATGTAGCTCCACGCCCCCACCTTGCTGTTTGGTGGCGAGTGACTGTGTATTTCTCCCCTACCATGGTGGTGCGTTATGCTGTGTTGGTAAAAAAGAGCGCGTGCTTGTGTGTTCGCCCCCACCTGGTGGGACGGTTTGCTCCCCCTTCATGATTCCGCCTCCCGATGTTAAACTGGATGGTGGTGGTATTGCGCCCTTACCCATGTGATCGAAATGGGGGAAGCAATATCACGCCACCCTAGAATGAGAATCCGAGTAAGAAAAAGAAAGTTATGTGAGAAAAGAATTGACTTTGGTTTTGGGTTTGGAGTCGTTGCGTTTTGATGTGTGTTAGTCTGGAAAACAGCGGAGTGTAAATAAAGTAGTATAGAAATTAGACACTGCTCTTGCATTATTATTCGTCTACTTATTCGAGCAACTCACACATAAAAATATCAAAATACGATCCCATCAAAGAGCAAACAATAATAAACAACAAAAGTAGACTAACAACATAACGCAGATTATCTTTTATTGTATCTGTCTTTTGTATTATTGTCATAGGTTTGCAGAATGAAGCAAAAAGAAAAATAAAATAAAGCAACCGTGCTTGGAATACGTAATCTTTCTTCCAGATATATATTTTCAATGCTTAAAATGCCAATACTTGAACTTCAAAATACTTAACTTCTAATATATAGCAAACAAAATTTAAAAAAACTGAACTCGGGGTATTTATAGTCTTAAATAGCCAAAATAACCCAATAACTCATGTAGAGTTTGCATCAGCCCACATAACGGTCCTTCACAATATCCTTCGTAATTACACTACCTCATATTTTTCTGTGTTTGCCAAAAGGCAATTTTGGTTTATTTATTAATATTATCAGTTTTCAATCGGCAAGCGTCTCACGCATCATTATAGCAATTTTTTGTGTGTTCAGTTCACCTATTTCTATTTATAAATTTTGATAACACCTTGCCTTGTGTGACATAATGGATGAATGACAAATATTAACTACCAATATGTGATAAAAATTGGACGAAAATCATTTTTATAGCGTTATTAGATATTATTACGTAAATTGTAGATAATTAAATAAATAACATGAAATCCATTTCAATAAACGAGGCGATATCACTTACATAATACAAGTAATTATAGGCTTGAGTCTGCATAATGATAACCGTGCACACTGAGGACAACAAAACAAAAATATGGACCTTACCAGTATATAGTCTTCCCGAACAATGTAAACATCCGGCAATATCGTAAAAAGGTAAGTATTGTTGCATGAATTTTGCGTTTTCGTAAAAACACCGTGTTTTCATATGAAAAACGCGTTTTTCATACCCCCATTATGAAAAAAGCGTTTTGTTTTGAAATCAATTCATCCCGTGAAAAGACCGTTTCAATCAAACCATGAAAAGTGCGTGTATTTGTTTATAAACATTGCACCAAAACCTCATTCTGTTTCAAATCAAAACAGTAGTATAAATTGAATTTCTGTTGCCGAGATTCGAGAAAAACACGTTTTCACGAAATATGAAAAATGCGTTTCGGACCTTTTGGTGTATTGCTACATTTCAGAAACGCTATTTTTATGTCTAGTCATGTTCTACATGTTGCTATTGACTAGGTGACTATGTTGGTACTACGCTCGATTTAAAAAATTCCTTCATTTTTACCGAAACGCTGTTTTCACGAACTATGAAAAATGCGTTTCGGACCTTTTGGTGTATTGCTACATTTCAGAAACGCTGTTTTTATGTCTAGTCATGTTCTACATGTTGCTATTGACTAGGTGACTATGTTGGTACTACGCTCGATTTAAAAAATTCCTTCATTTTTACCGAAACGCTGTTTTCACGAACTATGAAAAATGCGTTTCGGACCTTTTGGTGTATTGCTACATTTTAGAAACGCTGTTTCTATGTCTAGTCATGTTCTACATGTTGCTATTGACTAGGTGACTATGTTGGTACTACGCTCGATTTAAAAAATTCCTTCATTTTTACCGAAACGCTGTTTTCACGAAATATGAAAAATGCGTTTCGGACCTTTTGGTGTATTGCTACATTTCAGAAACAATATTTTTACCAGTACACCAAAAGGTCCGAAACGCATTTTTCATAGGTGGTGAAAACAGCGTTTCGGTCAAAATGAAGGATTTCTTTAAATCCATAGCAGTAATATCATAGTCACTTAGTCAATAGCAACATGTAGAATATGACTAGGCATAAAAACAGCGTTTCTGAAATGTACCAGTACACCAAAAGGTCCAAAACCAGCCACCACATTCCCGGGAATTTCGATTTTTTTATTTAAAATAATACTTTCAAATATTATAATTTGTTCTTATATGTTATTTATTTATTTTTTAAACAATGTTTACTTAGGGTGTTCCTAATAAACACATTTATAGTTAAAATGCACTTGCTGTTTCCACTCCCTTATTTACACTTTAAAAGGAATTAGGTGCAATTTCTCTTTGGTGAATTTTGAAACAGAATGATTCATTGGAATGGATTTGTAAACAAGCCACAGCCCTGCGTGAGAAATGCGTACTATGAAAAGAGCGTATTATTGTTTATAAACAAAGAAACGCATTTTTCACGACACGCAGAATTTACGGAACAAGTATTTCCGAATATTTCCGATTTTGAGGAAAAATTATTGTCAGAAGTTAGCAATATATATAGAACTATCCGCTGCTGTGGATGCTAGTCAAATAAGATCGATTCTGTACGAAAATCGGTCGTAAACACTGGAGGCAATGTAACTTTCAGTCAATTCTTGAGGACGAGTAGTCCTAGATGTAGCTCCGAGTAGCTCTGACTTGTATAACATCGTATATCTCTGTGTCAGAGCTACGAAGCCTCCCATTGTTCCCCTAATAGGGGTCAATTTCATATGTTCTGAGGCACGAATCCTGCATACCAGGCCCTATTATTCAAACATCTACAGAAAGTTCATGCCCAATATGCCCCTTTTGTAAAACCGGCAAAGTTTTTAGTGAGCTGTATATCTTTTATTTGTTCATAAAAGGGCAGAAAAGTTAGCTTACGCATCCACCTGTCAAATGTTTGTTTACATTCTGGCCTTTAAATGTCACGTGACCAAAGTCAAGGGACCGACAATTTAAATAAAGGGGTTATAGTTTTTTTGAACAATATATATTAAATGGTTGATAGATGCAGAATTACGTATACATTTATTTGGTATACCCACCATATTTGACTTTTTATGTTTACGTTCTTTTTGAAATATCAATTTAAAAGTTTTTTTGGTGGATAATTGCAAGAAATTATTGTTACTATTTCATGTAATAAAGTATGCTCCCTGTATACAAACAAATGCCATTTATTGCGGGAGATTTGGGGTTATTTCCGTATAATTTTCTACTAAAGAAAGCGTAACACAGAAGTTGTATATGATTACCGTTGTCCTTTGAGGGCCTTTAGCAAATGCCAATAAAAACTTATAGGTCGTTGAATCTCGCGCAAAGTAGCCACAGGGGTGCCTCAAAGCGAGCGCAGTTGCCTTGCTTATCGTTATATAGCGAGTCTTTGAAGCGGTGCCTGGAAACTTTTTAGCGCACCGCTTCTTGGAGCTATCCTAGATGACTCTTGCGGTCTTCTTATAACAGCAAGAGTCATACCGTGCGTTTACGTGGAGCTTAGCTAGAACCAGAACCGATGACATGCACAGTGGCAGTTTTTGTTCTAGTATGCCCTCCGAATAAATGGGTGGTTCTGAATCTAGTTATGTTTATAAACTTTAAGTGCAAATCAATTGTAGACAAAGACGAATACACAAATATCATTTAAAATACGTAAACAATTACTAATACTGAGTTGAAAATACTTTGATATAAAGCATTTCACTCGTTGATTAGTAAATTTTTTTTCTTTGAAAACTTTCAATCTAAACAGCAGTCGAAATTTTTGATGATTCTGCCAAATATAAAACCACATTCTTTAAGTGTTTCCTGTCTTTTTGTTCAATTTATCATATTTTACAATACAAATTATCATACATTACCACTTTTTATGAGAAAGTTACTGATTTCAAATTTTAAAATGTTGTTTATAGTCTCTTCGAAAAGGTCAAGGGCGTACCTGAAGTGTGGCTCGGGTACGATTTTCTTCACGAGAACCGGTTACAGTCGGCCAGATAAACGGCAGTTCTAGACCCAGTTATGCGGTTCTGGAACCAGTTATTGCCCGCGTATCTCTCACAAAATGCGTTCTTGACCAACAGCCAACCTCTTCGGCGGTTCCATCTGAATAGATCCTTTAGGGTTCAGCTGTTAAACACTTGTTAAATTGTTATTTACATAAAATTGCCTTGTAATTTGCCGAGGTATTAAGGCAAATATACACACGTGGGATTGAATTTTGTATTTCCTTTCTGGAAGTGAATATGTTTACATAAAATTAGGGCTTTGTTATTATTTTTGTGGGTAAAGTTGTTTTCGTGAAGCGTAAACCGGATAAGTTTCTTGTCTACGCGGATCTTCCGGAATTAAAAAATAAATTCCTAGAAGAATACAAGAAATAGGTAACACCTGGTCCCAGGTAACTCACTCTCTTCTACTCTCTTTCATAGAGAACCTGCTGGAGGTAGCCCGTTAGGGGTCGTACAGAAGTAGGTAACACCGGGTTGTGCGAACCTAAAATGGGTATGTAATCCGTATGTAGAGTCCGCATAGCAGACTTAGGTTGGGGTAAAATTGTTAAGGAATAATTCCTGCTTTCCTGCTGACCATTTTTGTTGGAACACCACAAAGTTTCATGTTGAAATCAGTACTACCAGTTAGCAAAAAAAAAAAAAAAAGAGGGAAATTGTTCTCCTTACACGAATTCAGTTGCAAACAAATAGACCGTCTGTATCAGTGTAGATGAAGTATTTACTCTACGAGGTCAGAGAGGTAAAATCAATCGAAAGGTAAAATTGAATTCGTGGATGATAAAACAGTATATATTTAGAGCAGAGCTATGTTATGCGTAATGGACAAGTATATATATCTATTAGGACGTAATTTGTATAATTCAAGATATGCGTAATCAGCTGGTTGAATGTTTAGGTCTTGTTACGGGTACTCATTTAACGGGTGTCAACATTTATGTTTTCTCAATCACTTTATAGCTGTGGGAAAAACGTCTTTTTGTGTGCCTGAAATCAATGTTAAAGAAAGGAAAATAAGCCAACTTTATTAGCCCAGCTTACGTACACGTAAGCTGGGGTATTCCTATCGGTCTGCGGGTGGCGTCCGTTAGTTAGTTGTTTATTTAGTAAACTTTGTTTCAAAATGCATCTCCTCCTACAATTTTGATCCGATGTCATTTATTTTTTGTGTGAGGCATCCCTAAGGGGTCGTGCATACGGCTTGTGCTTTTTTAGTCGATCGGGTGATTTTTTAATTTTTGGCGAATTTTTAAAGAAAAAATTTTAAAATGTATCTCCTCCTACATTTTTGACCCGATGTCATTTATTTTTGGTATGGGGCACCCCTAAAGGGTCGTACATACGGCTTGTGCTTTTTTAGTCAATCGGACAATTTTTGTATTTTTGGGCAATTTTTTAAGCAAAAATTTCGAAAATACTTCAAAATGCATCTACTCTTACAATTTTCATTCGATGTCATTTATTTTTGGTTTGAGGCATCCCTAAGCGGTCGTGCATACGGCTTGTGCTTTTTTAGTCGATCGGGTGATTTTTGAATTTTTCGGGAATTTTTGAAGAAAAAATTTTAAAATGTATCTCTTCCTACATTTTTGCACCGATGTCATTTATTTTTGGTATGAGGTACCCCTGAAGGGTCCTGCACACGACTTGTGCTTTTTTTAGTCGATCGGACAATTTTTGTATTTTTGGGCAATTTTTTAAGCAAAAATTTTTAAAGTAATTCAAAATGCATCTACTCCTACAATTTTGATTCGATGTCATGTATTTGTGGCTTGAGGCATCCCTAAGCAGTCGTGCATACGGCTTTTTTTAGTCGATCGGGATATTTTTGAATTTTTGGAGAATTTTTGAAGAAAAAATTTTAAAATGTATCTCCGCATACATTTTTGATCTGATGTCATTTTTTTTTGGTATGAGGGATCCTAAAGGGTCATGCATACGGCTTGTGCTTTTTAGTCGATCTTACAATTTTTGTATTTTTAGAAAAAAAAACTTCAAAATGCATTTCCCCTACAGTTTTGAATCGATGTCTTTTTTTTCTTCTTTTATTTATTATTATTAAGGGGTTGAGCA
This sequence comes from Protula sp. h YS-2021, assembly GCA_949752745.1. Lineage (NCBI taxonomy): Eukaryota > Metazoa > Annelida > Polychaeta > Sabellida > Serpulidae > Protula > Protula sp. h YS-2021. The sequence goes on along the minus strand of OX457030.1, from coordinate 9,508,641 downwards.
TACGGCTTGTGCTTTTTTAGTCGATCCGACAATTTCTGTATTTTTAGGGAATTTTTGAAGAAAAATCTCAAAATGCATTTCCTCCTACAGTTTTTATCCGATTTCATTTATTTTTGGTATGGGGCATCCTTAGGTGGGTCGGGCATACGGCTTGTGCTATTTGACTCGACTTGGCAATTTTTGATTTCGTGGGGAATTTTTGATGAAAATACCTCAAAATGCATCTTTTCCTGCAGTTTTGACCAGACATCATTTATTTTGGGGCTGAGGCGTGCTTAGGGTGTCGTGAATACGGCCTGTGCTTTTCGAGTCGATCATAGAATTTTTGGGGAATTTTTGAAGAAATAAATTCAAAATGCAATTCCTCCTAGAGTTTTTATCAGATTTCATTTGTTTTTGATACGAGCCGTCTCTTGGGGTTCATCCATACGGCTTGTGCTTTTTGAGTGAATTGGAAACTTTTAAATTTTTTCGGAATTGAAAAAAAAAAATAAGTGAATCTCCTCGTACAGCGCACATTCGCAGTAGTCCAAATTAAGCACTGCGCATCGATTCAAGTTAAATAAACATGCGCATTGGTCCGAAATGTGAACCGCGTATCGACGGAAGATAAATAAACAAGTGAGCTGGTCCAAAATAAGCACCTCGCATCAACGCAAGTTAAATAAACATGCGCACTGGCCCGAAAAAAGAACTACGCATGGACGCAAGTTGAATAGATATGCGCAGTGGTCCGAAATGTGAACTGCGCATCAACGCAACCTAAGAAACATGCGCACTGGTCCGAAATGCGAACTGCACAATAACGCAAGTTAAATAAATATACGCACTGGTCCGAAAAAAAGAACCGCACATCAACGCAACCCAAAGAAACATGCGCACTGGTCTGGAAATGAGAACCACGCATCGACGCAAGTTGAATAGACATGCGCAGTGGTCTGAAATGGGAACCACGAATCGACGCAAGTTGAATAGACATAAGAGTCGGGCATCGACGGGACTTAAATAAACTTGCATTCTGATCCGAAATGCAAATCGCGTGTCAACGCAAGTTAAAAGAACCTGCGCACTGGTCTGAAATGCGAACCGCGCATCAACGCAACCTAAAGAAACAGGTATACTGGTCCGAAATGCGAACCCGATATCAACGCAAATTAAATAAACATGCAAACTTGTCCGAATTGCGAACCGCACATCAGCGCACGTTAAGTAGACATTTGCACTAGTCAAAATAAGTAGCGGGTATCAACACAAATTAAATAAATATGCGCACTGGTCCAAAATGCGAACCACGCATCATCACAGGTTAAATAAACATGCGCACTGGCGGAAACTGCGAACCGCTCATCAACGCAAGCTAAATAAACAAACACACTGGTCAGAAATGGGAACCGAGAATTAACGCAAGCTAAATAAGCAAGCAAACTGAACCAAAATAAGCACCGTGAATCAACGCAACTTGAACAACACGCGCAATATTCAAAATAAGAACCGCGCATCAACTCAGAGAAATATGCGCATTGGCCTGAAATAAGAACCGGGCATCGACGCACGTTAAATAAACGTGCGCAGTGGTTCGAAATGCGAACCACGCGCCAACGCAAGTAAAATAAGAATTTGCACTGGTCCAAAATAAGCACTGCGCATCAACGTAAGTTAAATAAACATGCGCACTGGTTCGAAATTCGAACCGCCCATCAACACAAGTTAAATAAACATGCGCACTGGTCCAAAATGCAAACCGCGCACCAACGCATGTTAAATAAGTATATGCAGACGTCCAAAATAAGTACCGTGCATCAACGCAAGTTAAATAAACATGGAAACTGGTCCGAAATGCGCACCGAGCATCAAGGCAGCCTAAGGAAACTTGCGCACTTGTCCAAAATAAGTACCGCTGATTAACGCAAGTAAAATAAACATGCGCATTGGTCTGGAATAAGAACCGCGCATCGATGCAAGTTAAATAAACATGCACACTGGTCCGAAATAAGAACTGCACATCAACACAAGGTAAATAAACATGCGCACTAATCCGAAATAAGAACCGCACATCAATACAAGGTAAAAAACATGGGCGCTGATCCGAAATAAGAACCGCACATCAACGCAAGTTAAATAAACATGTGCACTGTTCCAAAATGAGAGCCGCGCATCAACGCAAATTAAATAAACATGCGCACTTGCCTGAACAAGAACCGTGCATCGAGGCAAGTTACATAAATATGCGCACTGGTCCGAAATGCGAGCGTTGTTTGAAGGTATCTATGCAGACTATCCAGTCTGCCAGAGATACAAAAAAATCTGTTTCCCATTTTTCTGGGAAAGAAATCTGTGTATGCATTTATCGGTCTATGTTCTGGTCCGGTGCTAAATAATTATTCAGCTAGCTCTTTGTACTGTGGTCTAAAATAAGAACCGAGCATCAACGCAGATTAAAAAAACATGCGCAGTGGTCCGAATTGTGAACCACGCATCAAACATGGGCACTGTAGAAATGATTGTTCATGTCCGACAAACAGTACACGTGTGTGGATACAATCCAGTCTGTTTCCCATTTTTCTGATAACCAAATCTTTGTATGTATTTATCAGTCTATGTTCGGGTCCGTTGCTAAATTAATTATTTTGTTAGCTTTGTGCCGTCTCATCTTTTGAAGCCCAATTTTTCAGGGAAATTCCCTTGCTCATGTACGCTGGAATTGGTCTTATTGCTTTTCGTAAGCTGGGACTTTGTCCTTGGACAAACTTGTTTATTGATCTTACGGGTGGGCACAATGTCCACGGACGTCTTGTTTGATCTGTTGCCGGTAGGGGGGGAGGGGGGGCTGTGTACAAACAGTCTGTTCCTGACATACTTTATGACAATTCCATAATGTACTACGCAACGCTTGAAACCGGTAGTTTTAAACAAATAACTGACTATAACTTAAAATATGAAAATATCAAACAAAAATGAAAGCACATATTTTTTGTCCTGAGCGAAATATGTCACTTTCGATTCCGTTAGTCTGTTCTGGAATACACTAATGTAAATGAATGGGGTTAAAACTTCTGTGATACTCTCCTCCCTCCCTCCCTCCCTCCCTCCCTCCCTCCCTCCCTCCCTCCCTCCCTCCCTCCCTCCCTCCCTCCCTCCCTCCCTCCCTCCCTCCCTCCCTCCCTCCCTCCCTCCCTCTGTCTCTCTCTCTTTCTCTCTCTCTCTCTCTCTCGCTCTGGCTCTCGCTCTCTCTCTCTCTCTCTCTCTCTCTCTCTCTCTCTCTCTCTATATATATATATATATATATATATCCAGAATAGACTCACTGAGTTGAAAGTGCCTTATTTCGCAAAGGACAGAAACTAGAACCGCATTTCTCAAGCGAAAACTTCAACACTTGACAAACATTAAAAGTTAAAAATATTTCTTTGAACGGCTTATCATTTTTTGAGCAACATGAAGTTTTTTACTAGCCGCATAGTCTGTAATACAGCTAAGTATACAGCTTATGGCGCAGCACGTATGCAATTTATAAGATTCACTACATACAAAGATTCCAGGCCTATGCTGCAGCTAATGCTCATGTATTTAATCGTACAATTCACTACTTTCGCAGCTGGTTTTAAGCGTACATCTGCTTGGTTATGGTGGCTCAACGGCTTTATCGATTGAACGGACTAGCACTTTTTCTCTGTGCAGGCAGAGCTGGCGTAACGCCCATAAGCTGTGCTCCGTTACTTTGCTTTTAAATGCGGTGTATTTATTACACTTGGGGATTTGCCAAAATCCCCGTGTGTATTGAATTTGTACGAAAATTTTAGCCGTGGTTGTGGCATTTTTTTTTTTCGTTTTTTTCGAGTTTGTCCGTGGAACTAGTCAGAGGCCGTTAGGGCTAGAAAAATGAAATTTGGACATGATAAACTTCAGTATGTCTAGTTGGTCCTCCTGTAATTTTTTTTTAAAATTCGCTTAATTTTTCAATTAAAAAACGACAAAACAAATTTGCGAAACAGGCGGCAAGAAGCTGAGAGCAATAGTTTAAACTGGCTTGATATCAGCCTCGCTGTATTGACCGCCCAACTCTCAATGAAAGCCATCACATCATGCGTGTGCAAGTTTAAGTTGGCTGCAGCGTTTTGGTTTTTTAACACTTGACAAGTCTTTAACTTGGTCAAGGCTTATGTGAATTTGTGCGGGCAGCTGTTGGTGCTTTTTCTCTTGACAGTGAAAATTCATTTTCTTGTCTCATCTTCTTGCGTGTGCAAGTTTAAGCTGGCTGCAGCGTTTGGGTTTTTCCAAATTACTGAAGAGTGGTGAAATCTTGCTCGCTGATAGAGGGTGACTCCGTAAAATCTGCATTTTTTTAAGCACGACCTTAGAGAACGATTGACATCCTCGTCCATGTCAATGTCAAAAACCGGAAGTGGGTCATTATCTTGAAAACGGTTAGAGACAGCGATTTTGAGCTTATTTTCGACCCTTTCAGCCTAAAAAACGATGTGCAGGGGGTTCTTGGTAACCTTGACCTCCTCGGCCATGCTCAAAGTCAACAACCGGAAGTGGGCCATTATCTCGAAAACGGTAGAGATAGAGGGATGTTGGGCTTATTTTCGATCCTTTGGGCCTAAAAGACCATATGTAAGAGGTACCTGGGTGACCTTGACCTCGGCCGTGGTCAAAGTCAGAAACTGGACGTGGGCCGTTATCTCGAAAACGGTTAGAGATAGAGCGATTTTGAGCTTATTTTTGACCCTTTGGGCCTAAAAGACCATATGTAAGAGGTACCTGGGTGACCTTGACTTCTTCGGCCATGGTCAAAGTAAAAAACCGGAAGTTTACTATTATCTTGAAAGCGGTTGGGTATAGAACGATTTTGAGCTTATTTCGGCCCTCTGGGCCTAAAAGACGATATGTAAGAGGTTAAGAGTTCAAAATCGTATTTTTTGTGACCCCCAAGTGTAATTTACGTTACTCGGTAGCGAAAACGGTCTAGTTTATTCTAAAATCAGCTGTGTTCGCGTGGCATTTTAAGCATGAAAACGAAATCATAGAGGAAAAAAAGGCAGGATGCACACCCACAGATCAAGTTCTGCATACGTACAAAGTTTTGTGGTCCTGACGGCTGTAGTGTCAGAGAAGAAGCTGAGACAAGAAAATGAATTTTTGCTATCAAGAAAAAAAAAATAGCCGAACGGCTGCCCGCACAAATTCATAGAAGCCTTGACCAAGTCAAAGACTTGTAAAGTGTTAAATATCCAAATTCTTATTTGCTTGATGCAGTCCTACTTTAAAGAAAAGCCGCATTGAGTTGCATCTGTCGAGTTTTGATTAGTCACAAAACATGATATGTCTCAGCTTATTTTGATAATTTTCATACCAATACGCGACATGATGATACGTTGCCATTTTAAGTTTGAACCATCTGCACCATTAAATGTATTCGATTTATCATATTTTTCTTTTAGGGTAAAAAAGATGTACTTGATGTTAGAATTGTTTGCAGCAAAGGCGTAGGTCTTCTTACAGTGACACTGAGAGCGATCTGTTATTTTGAATAATTATGAAGCGTACTACCTAAATATATTCAATGTTTGTTCAAAATTAGTGATAAGGAAATGAAAACCAGACAACACGGAAACTTTGAAAGTAAATACTCAGGAAGAGCTGTTAAACAACATTGCATTAGTGTTAAGGGAGTGTTTATGGAATTCGCTGCCGAAAGAAATACGGAATATATCTTAAATCGGTAATTGTGAAAACAATCTTTAAAATAAATGAACATTTCGGGTTATAAAGGAATTGTTTGATAGTTACTGCCAAATAATAGGTAGATAGATAAACAAGGGATGATACGTTAGTTCGAAACATTCAGTGTTATTGTTATGCGTGTATTTATAAACCGTTCAATATTGTTAGCATAATCTAAGCGTTTTTTTTTTTAAATTGGATAAATATGTTCGCAATGGACAAGCGATGATTTCCGCTTGTCCCTTTCTGAAGTCTGTTATGTCATTGCTTTCAGTTCGTAGCTTCTTCTGCAAACTTATGCTTACTCTCGGAAATAAACCAATTCAATTCAAGCGTGAAAAATTACACGGCTGTAATAGCTATTTGATCACTCGAACTTCGAGTAGCAGGGGCCCAATGATGTAGCGGATATTATTTAATGTAGTAAAAATTCACTTTTGGCTCAGCGGCACTAATTGTATGGGAAACCTATGTTACTATCTGGGAGTTCTAATATATGGTTAGCTTACAGTGCAAGTCTTGCTAAAAAAAAATCATGTATCTACTGCTATGGTTCATAAAACCCTTCCTTTCTCACCACCCGACGCGTGAAAGGCTGTGAAAACAAGCTCGCCGTATAGTGGTACACATCATGGTACACTGGAACGATCACAGGGTTATTGTTATTGTTGTGTAGAGCGTTTTGTGTTTGGTCGGGTTGGTTTCTATGTCGCCGGTTCTGTGGTTGAGTAAAAACTCAGTTGTTGAGAGCTGTGAAGCGTGATGTCGCTGTGATGTTGAAGCATGACGTCACTGAGTTTTGGGAACGCTTATGGGGGTGGGAGGGGGGGGGGGGATGGTTGAATGCTGGCCCGGGCTCCATTACCTGATGCCCGAATCCCCCAAGCGTGTCGGTGATCAGTTGTGAGTTCATGGCCGTGTCTTCATTGTGACGTCACTGGCTAGGACATTCGTGCTGTGGTAATGGTCAGTGTTCATGATGGCCTTGATATTTACGATTGACTGTTTTAACAGTTACCATCAACTTGGTCTTGAATACGTTGAAATTGACAGTTGCTGTCGCCTCCCCCCCCCCCCCCCCCCTCCCCCGTAGCCCATATCGTCAGCACCGCTTTATCTAAAAGAAAAAAAAAAAAGAGAGAGAGAGAACAGTAACAAGCCAATTAGCCAATTTGCCGTTTCTAAAAAACCAGTCGAGTACTGCTACATGTGTCAAATGACTTCAGCGAGGTAATGTTAATCGGTATCAATCTGCTGCAGTTTGCAACACACTTAATCAGGGTTGTGATTTGGTGCTAATGCCTTTGCCAGGGGGCGTGAACATTTCTTGCTTTGGGCCAATAACAGATGAAATCAGGAGGGGGTAAGGGTGGGGGGAGAGGGGTTAGATAGGTTACTCTTTTGGTAACCTTAACTTTAATACAATCACCCAGTGTATATATTGTTTGATTATCTAGCTGTGTTGTTGTTTCAATGCTGGGAACTGATTGTTCTTTGTGGGCGTGGAGTCAGTCGTCGTTTTTGTTGCTGGTCGTTCTGAGTTCAATCATAACCGTGTGTCACAGACAGTACAACCAGCACTTCTGACGTGGGTTTCAATATAATGTTTTTCTCTGTTACTCTTCTGCTGTTGTAAACATATTTGCTTCATAAATTATTGGCATTACTTCGTGCTATTTTTAATGCAAGCGGAGTTGATTTTGACAATATTGGATAATATGAAACTTTGTTTTATTGTTGTATCAACGAGAAAAAGGGTTGGAACGCAAATAAATACATAAATATCAAATTTGTACATAAGCACTCAAATGAGAATATATAAGGCAAATAAGAATTCATATATTTTTGTTGTTTGCGAAACAAGGCACTACAGTGAAGGTTGTTATTTTCTGGATATATAAAAAATTAAGGAGAATATATTTTAGTTAGACTGAGCGTCATGAGTCTGTTCCGTAATAGACTGAGCGTCATGAGTCTGTTGCGGAATAGACTGAGCCTCATGAGTCTGTTCCGGAATAGACTGAGCCTCATTGGTCTGTTCCAGAATAGACTGAGCGTCATGATTCTGTTCCGGAATAGACTGAGCCTCATGAGTCTGTTCCGGAATAGACTGAGCCTCATGAGTCTGTTCCGGAATAGACTGAGCCTCATGAGTCTGTTCCAGAATAGATTGGGCCTCATGAGTCTGTTCCGGAATAGACTGAACATCGTGAGTCTGTTCCAGAATAGACTGAACCTCATGAGTCTGTTCCGGAATAGATTGAGCCTCATGAGTCTGTTCCGGAATAGATTGGGCCTCATGAGTCTGTTCCGGAATAGACTGAGCGTCATGATTCTGTTCCGGAATAGACTGAGCCTCATGATTCTGTTCCGGAATAGACTGAGCCTCATGAGTCTGTTCCGGAATAGACTGAGCCTCATGAGTCTGTTCCGGAATTAACACACTTTCTCTATAGTGTCTTATTCCACCATCAACAAAACAATATATGGATTCTTATTTACTTTGTGTGTTCTTATTTGAATTATCAACCCTTACTTGACGCATGCGCTGTAGCTGGTGCATTCGGATGTGGGAACTCTCCAGGTGCATATTATGGATTTGTCAGAAATGGCAGTGTAAGTCTAGATCTGTAGGGCGTCTTTTTTTCATACAACGCTTGCTGGCTTCTGTCGAAGGAATACAAATAATTATGCTTTTTAAAATAATCATTTACGGTGATGAACAGGCTGGAAATATTTGCAAATAAGGGTGTTACATTGATTGGTGCACAAGGTGAGTAACAAGCGGTGGGGAAACCGATACACCAAGCAGGACGGGTGCAGGGAAGCGAATACCTTGCGTCCGTTGTGCTGTTCCGTTTTTAGAGGTTTACACACAGGACTGTTCCGAAAATACGGTTCGTGCGTTACAGGGGGGTGGGGGGGGGGGGGGAGGGGGCATCTGGGGCTGGATGTGCGCTAGTGTATAAATCATTGGATGACGTCACAAATGTTGCATATTTGGGAATGAGGTGGGAGTTTGGGGTGGAAGGTTGGGGTGGGGGGGCTTTGAAAATCTGAAGTTTTTGCACACGGGCCATTATGGATGACCCCTATTACTAGACCGTTTAAGAAGGTGGGCGAAAGATAAAGTTCCTGTGACGGAAGCTGTAGGTTCTAGTGCTGGAAGTGCGAGGGTTTACTGTAGTTTATTGAATGAAAAGATATACAGGGAAACCAAATCTTGATCGAGTGAATATGTGCGGTATTGAAGAAACAGATCGGATGTCAGATGGAGGGGGGGGGGGGCAGGATTGCTCACTCTGTTACTTGAGCACATTCATGTTGAAAACTGTGAAAAGGTTTGTGTCATAGAACTGTTACAAAAAGGAAAAAAAAAACACGGCACGTTTTCTGAAATGCGTAATGCTGTAATTCATGACATAAAGGGGCACACTGGGCTATAATTTGCTATTTTTATCGTATAAAGGAACGGTTTTCGAGACGGGAAAAACGAATTAGCGTAGGAGAAAACAGTGTACGTGAAATGGACCCCATGTGTTTCAGCCGGGTTGCGGTAATTGGGGGTACTGCGGAGGTGCACTTAGCCATTACGTCGAGACATTAATCTTCACAAACATGCAGAAGAAAGAACTCTTTATATATTTTATATCATGCAATGGAAACACTGAATCTACTTTGTTTTAATAATTTTTGTTATTGATTTCAGATAATGGACTTATTGTGATATCTTGAAGCAACGTTGAGGGTTACTAGTTGGATATCATAGACCATGGTAAGTGACGTTGTGCGGTACTAGTTTGCTATCATAGACCATGGTAAGTGACGTTGTGCGGTACTAGTTGGATATCATAGACCATGGTAAGTGACATTGAGTAACCTGTGCTAAAAATTTATTTAACGGTTTTTAGTGAAAAATAAATGCCTGTGTCCAGGCGTAGGCTGAAAAGAAATAAAATTACTAAATTACTGTGCTATAGTAACGCCCATCCACTCCATCTCCGTTCCCCCCTCCCCCCCCCCCCCCCCCGCCGGCCTTCCTCCTTGAAAGGAGTCTGTGGCACTGGAGGCGGCATCCAGTTACGCATGATAAATTATATTTTTTCCGTTGAGATAAGTTATTTTGCATGACGCCGTCCACCCTCCCGTGTCCCCCCCCCCCCGCTTCCCTCCCCCTTGTTGCTGTCATGGCTTTTAAGAGCAGACTGGATATTTTAAAAATCCCAGTACAGGAAAGAAAAAAGGCCGAAGCCTGCAGTTACATGTGCACTTCGTGACGGTTTCTTATTTTGTTTGGTAAACTATGAACAGAGGCCAGAATCGGGCAGATTTATCGAGACTCTGATAAGTTAATCTGGTTAAAATACGACGAAGAAAGAGAGCGGGTAACAGAACGAGGAAGCAGTTGGTTGGAGCCAAGTGCCTTGCGTCTAGGGTGATGGAGGACCACCCAGTCGCTCGGTGAAATGTTCCAGCGCCCGCATTCAATAAAGTGACTCAATTTTCTTACACACTAAATAAAACTTAAGCTCAAAATAAGTCTAGATTCGGGCTCATTTTGAGCTTGTTTTGAGGCCGCTTAAATTTAAGTAAAGCTCAGTAAGACGTTAGTGACGTTTCGTTTCTCACAAAACGTGTTTCATAATTCTCACTAATTTACTAATTTACTAATTCGGTGGGAAGGCCTGATTGTATAAACCAGACATTTCCACCGACGCCCACAGAAAACTCAGCAGATTTTTCGATGTCGTATAGCTCGGGCTCGTATTTTTTATTCCCCACAGGTAGAACTTGCAGGGAATATATGCGATCGACCGTGTGTCGGTCTGTCGGTCAGTCTGCCGGTCTGTCATCAAGAGCTTGTTAACACGATAACTTAAAAACTCCTGCAAGGATTTTAATGAAACTTGGTATGTAGCTTCTATGGGAATAAACAGAGATCGATATTGTAAATGGGCCAGGTTCATCCAAGGAAACTGGACCAGCTGGTGTCAGTAGTCAACTCTTGATTGACTAATGTTAACATGATATCTCAAGAACAACTGCAAAGATTTTAATGAAACTTGATGTGTAGCTTCTGTGGGCACTAACAGGGATCCGTTTTGTAAATGGGTTAGGTTGGCGCATGGAAAATGAACCAAATGGACATTGAAATTTACCAAATCCTGGAAATTATTCAGCATCGGAATGACTTTGTAAACACGATATCTCAAGAGCAACTGCAGGGAATTTTTTTATGAAACTTGGTATGTATCTTCAATGGGAACAACACAGATCGGTATTATAAATGGGCCAGGTTCGTCCAAGGAAAATGCACCAACTAGACTTGGAAATTTTCAGCTCTTGATTGACTATTGTTGGCCTCGTTTAACTGGTGGGGGTGGGGGGGGGGGGAGGAATATGTGGGCTATGCACACTTCTCTAGTGTGTCAATGCTTAAGTGAGTTTGAGCCACGTTATTGAATACATTCTGTCATGAGTTGCGGGTTTCGAGTTTAGGCGGCTGATAACCATCAGCTAAACAGCTGTGCCTCGTTTCTGGCTGCATTACGGTAAATGTGTATTTTAAGATGCACCAAAGTGTTAACATTTTTTTTTTTTTTGCTAAATCAATTTAATAACAGACTTTCGTTCGTCAAACATGCATGTACAACTGCGGGTGGCGGGGGTGAGGGAGATGGGGTGTACCCCCGGTCTTGAAGCTGTTTTAAATGATAGGTAATTTCCCTATTCTGGAATAATAAGTGTGGCATACACTGGATTCGCACGTGGGTAAGTGTTGCTACTATGTGAATGTAACACGCTGTGTATTTGGTCCACAAAACTTTCCTGTCTGTGGGGAAATGAGATGCGCCGTGACGTCATTATGACGCGCATCTCCCATTTCTCGTGGTACCTCGTGTGCAGCGCGGGATTAACGGTATATGGCAAAGCGAACGAGTTCGAGAAATGTGTGACCGAAGCAGGTCATTACCCCCCGGCCATCACCCCCGGCCTTTACCCCCCCAGGTGATTACCCCCCCCCCCCCCGGCCGTTACCCCCCCGGCCTTTACCCCCCTTAGGTGATTACCCCCCGGTGATTATCCCCCCCCCCCCCCCGGTCTTTGGGAAATCTATTACATACATTCCTGTTCTGGCATTAAAAAATAATTAATTAAAACAAATAAATCTCTCACTTATCAAATAACCTTTATTCTGAAAAAAACTGAACACTATTGTAAAGGTATACAGTCTAAAGCCTTCGTAGGATATTTTATGGCCGCCACGTGCACTTGTGAAGAATTCCATGATTTTATACTCAATTCCATTAGCTGTTTAAATTTGTGATGAACTGTGGGTCGAAGCTGGGGTTTATATACCAAGCTTCGGAGATTTGAAATTTAGTGGATATAAAAGAGGACAGGGAAATATGATCTCTGATCCCTTTCATCCTCTGTCAGGTATAAGGTACGATGAAATGAATAAAAGCAAAAGTGGATGTATATTGATGTCATTCAAAATTACAAATTGACTTTCTCGATTGCAATGAAATTTAATTTTATTGCGATTGAAAAATACAATAAAACGAATCAGGTCATCCCTCTCATCTTTTTCATGTCTTTCTATCACGCTCCATGACAAGAACATGAAAAATTCGATTGATTTGGTTATAAAATTGCAATTCAAACTCAATTGCAATAAACTGATTCGGTTATGGTGTTGTAGGGAAAGGGGGGGGCTGGTCATGTTTATCTTTTGCCCCAAGATATGATTTAATAAATATATTAACCATTATGCATCATTTTATCTGGGGGGGGGAGACCTAAGGGGGTAAAGACCGGAGGGGGGCGGGGTAATCACCTCAGGGGGGTAGGGGCCGGGGGGTAGGGGCCGGGGGGGTAATCACCTAGACTCATGTGTGACGTCATGCTCTGTAGTTAACACAGTGGCGGTAGATGACTGAGATGACGTGTTATATTTGTAGTTTCTTTTCTGTAGGAGGGACGATTATAGTGGTAGGCAGAAGGCGTCTTATCATTGCCGTGGCACCCAGCATCCCACCGAGACCGGCGGGCGAACTCCATGCACTTCCGGTCCGCACACCATGGCCTTCTCCCGCAGCTGCCGGCGATGGAATCGCTACCATCTCGTCCCAGTAGCAGTCGTGAGCTTGTTTGTGATATTGATCGTGTACCACCGAGCTGACACGGACCACGGCTCTGCCGCGGATGCGCGCCGTCCGCGGCAGCGCGACCTAGCGGCAGCCTACAGCTACGACACCAACGACCTGGTCTATTTTAAGCGCGAGGTGCCGCTGGTGTGGATAGGCGGCGTACCGCGCAGCGGAACTACTTTAATGCGCGCCATGCTGGACGCTCATGAAGAGGTGCGCTGCGGCGAAGAGACGCGCGTTATCCCGCGCCTGCTGGGCATGCACGCGGGCATCATGAAGTCACAGTTGGAGATGACACGCCTGCAGGAGGCGCGCATTGACGACGCGGTGCTGAACAACGCGCTCGGCGCGTACATCCTCAGCATCATATCCCAGCATGGCGATCCCGCGGCGCGGCTGTGCAATAAAGACCCGTTCACACTACGCTCGATGTCACGACTGCTAACAATCTTCCCCAATTCCAAATTCATCCTCATGCTTCGCGACGGGCGGGCGACGGTGCATTCCATTATCAGTCGCAAAGTGACCATAAAGGGGTTCGATATCAAGTCATATAAAGGCGCGTTAATGGACTGGAACCGCGCCATCACGTCCATGCATGAGGAGTGCGTGAAGGCGGGACCCCACACCTGTCTCCAGGTGCACTATGAACAGTTGGTACTCCACCCGGAGGCACAGATGCGCCGCATTCTGGACTTTCTAGGCCTGCCGTGGAGTGAAAACGTACTGCATCACGAGGACATGGTCGGCAGCGAAATCTCATTATCCAAGTAAGTTGGCTTTGGTCCAATTAAATCGTAACGGAATTGTATAAAGAATAGTAAACAATTATTTGTTTACTATTCTTTATACAATTGTTGACAATAGAATTGTCAACAATTAACAAGCAATCGTAATATTTTCCTCTGTTTTGTTTACTACTTGCCTACTGTGCTGCTGTAGAAAATGTAGGATTGAATTGTTTATATCACGCGTCACGTGGCAGTTGTTTTATTCCGTTTTTTTTATTGGCATATTTTCTATTGTAATATAACATGCCACTCAGGGTTTTCTGTCAGGGTTTTTTTTCCTGAAATTACGTCCCAGCAAACAGAAGGATTAGAATAAAACTTGAAATAGAATTGGGAGGGGGAGGGGGGTATAGCGCTCGAAAAACCTATGTCCGGCTCGCAATAAAACAAGTTATCAGTAAAACTGATGAATGTCCCCCGCCACGAGCTATGGTCGAATCGAAAAATAATACGACGTCGCACAACTTCAGTATATATATTTTCACTGTAGCAACCATCAAAAGCCAGGGTTGAATAGCGGCTGAGACATCGCGTGCACAAATTTGTGCTTCCAAGTGTCGCCAGACAGACGGACGGACAGACGGACAGACCCAAATACTATAGTCCCGCGCTACGCGGCGGCGGGGGACTAAAAAAGTGTGTTAAAACGAAAACTGTTTTCAGGAAGGAACTGTCCACAGACCAGGTGAACAAGCCAGTGAACGTAGGCGCGCTGACCAAGTGGGCGGAGTCTATCCCACAGGAGATCCGCCCCCAGATGCGTCAGATAGCCCCCATGCTGGAGAAGCTAGGGTAAGTGCTGGTAAGCAAGTGGGCGGGGTCTATCCCACAGGATATACGTCACAGATGAGTCAGATAGCCCCCATGGTGGAGAAGCTAGGGTAAGTGCTGGTAAGCAAGTGGGCGGAGTCTATTCCAGAGGATATACGCGCCCAGATGCGTCAGATAGCCTCTGTGCTAGAGAAGCTAGGGTAAGTGCTGGTAACCAAGTGGGCGGAGCCTATTCCACAGGATATACGCGCCCAGATGCGTCAGATAGCCTCTGTGCTGGAGAAGCTAGGGTAAGTGCTGGTAACCAAGTGGGCGGAGCCTATTCCACAGGATATACGCGCCCAGATGCGTCAGATAGCCTCTGTGCCAGAGAAGCTAGGGTAAGTGCTGGTAACCGTCATAAGCACCGGGCACATTGCAGGAGGGTTGGGGACGGGGATGCAGCTTATTTGTACAGCTGAAAACAAACTTTCACGGTACGGAATAAGAAATAGTTGCAAAGTTGCAAAGGGACCGAATGGAAGGGGATAAAATGACACACATGGGATATGTCTCATAATCTAAATGTGTATTAGAAAAATCGTTATGTGTCTGAGATTTTAGTGTTAACATTTTGTAGTCTAATTTACATGCTCACACAACACTTCATGGTTATTGTTGGTATCACTGAGATGGTCATTTGGACATTATGTTTAGTAAGATTCAGATTCAGCTCAAAGGCTTCGTATTGGCTTGTAGGTACGATCCAGATGCCTATCCACCGAACTACGGCATCCCCGACGCCTCCGTCGTGCGTAACTCCCAGAAGCTTGGCGACGGCGGTGGTGCTGATAAGCTGCCCGACAGCTAGCCAGTACCGGAGGGGGGAGGGTGACAAGCCGCCCGAGGGCTAGCCAGTGCCGGAGAGGGGGGTATTGACAAGCCCCCCCCCCCCCGAGGTTTAGCCATTACCGTGGGGGGGGGGGGAGGGTGACAAGCCGCCCGAGAGCTAGCCAGTGCCGGGGTGGGGAAGGAGGGTGTTGACAAACTGCCCGAGGGCTAGCTAGTACCGGGGGTTAGGAGTTGACAAGCGATCGAGGGCTCACAAGTACAGGCAGGGGATTGACAAGCGATCCGAATGCTAGCCCGCATCGGGGCCTGGAAGGGGGGGGGGGTGCGGGGGTTTGACAAGCCGTCCGAGGGTTAGCCAGCACCAGCGGAGGGGGGCGGGGGATGTGATGATTGACAAGCCAGTCGAGTGCTAGCCTCCGGCGGCGGGGGGGTGGGGGGAGGGGGAGGGGGGCGGAGGAGAGGGGATTGACACACCAGCCTGTGATTCAGGGTACAGAATTGCTAGCTTCATTGTCATACATGTGCATTAATTTGAAGTTATCTCTCAGAGGAGGTTAACAAGTTGCTTTTAGCCATGTACCTGCTATGTTCAATGAAACAAACAGGCACGTGTTGTACATAGCGGGGAGGGCGGGGGGTGGGGGGGGGGGGTGGGGGGATGACCAAGTAAAGCTATGTCTCAGATGCAGGCACGGGGAGGGGTTGGGATCGAGGGAGGAGGAGGTGTTTGGGAAGGGGTAATCTAGTTATGTAATGCCCCCGCCTGAGGCCAGGGCACTCCAGGTGTTGTCTTAGTCAGTAGATCGTGACTCTGTATATAAATAAAGCAGTTTGCACCTGTCGATTTTGTATAATTATTTTATTCCTGGTTTTGCTTTATGTAATTCAGCTTCTTTTTGTTTATCTCAGATAATTAATGGAATGTCTGAGCTGGAGCGCGTGTTGACGTCACTGATTTCTTGATGCGATGTGGGGGAAAACAAGTAGCTTATTTCTCGCGCTTTTTTTTTTTTGTGACGAATCTCATACTTTTCTCGGGGTGGCAACCTCAGACCATTTCTGGACCAATCAAAGGGCAGCAGAAACAAAAGGCTAAAAATGTATCACTGTGACGTCAGAGCGTAACCTTGACCTTTCGAATGTACCATGTGCTTTGCAGTACTTGAAATAGCTCGGAGAAATATATACCGAAATTTCGAAATTGTTTCTGTTTTCTGTTTTGCAGCTGCACTGATTTCCACGGATTAACCTCATTTCAGGACACTTTTCATTTTAGTTTTATGAATTCTTGTACATTACATGAAGCATGTATGCTCTCAGCTGTTGCATGTACCTTAATTATGTTGACTGTGTGCTCTGTAAGCTTCGCCGTAAGTGCACTGATTATTTCGTCCATGGATTGCTGGTAATTACCAGGTATTGCACTGCATTTTTACACAGCTGTGACGTCAGTCGTCTGAAGGGTTGTGATTCCTATTTACATCGAGTGTATGTGTATTTTGTATTTTCTGCCCAAGCCGGTCCGCCGTACGCTCGCTCTTATGAATGAGAGTACGTATTTCACTATCACGGCGGACACACTAGTATCACAGTACACGCCTCACTGTCACAGTACACGCTTCAGTGTCATAGTACACACATCAATGTCACAGTACACGCCTCAGTGTTACAGTACACGCCTCAGTGTCACGGTACACGCCTCAGTGTCACAGTACACCCCTCAGTGTCACGGTACACGCCTCAGTGTCACAGTGCATGTCTGTGTCACAGCACACGCCTCAGTGTCACGGTACACGCCTCAGTGTCACAGTACACCCCTCAGTGTCACGGTACACGCCTCAGTGTCACAGTGCATGTCTGTGTCACAGCACACGCCTTAGTATCACAGTACACCCCTCAGTGCCACAGTACACCCCTCAGTGTCACGGTACACGCCTCAGTGTCACAGTGCATGTCTGTGTCACAGCACACGCCTTAGTATCACAGTACACCCCTCAGTGCCACAGTACACCCCTCAGTGTCACAGTACATGCCTCAGTGTCACAGAACACGCCTCAGTATCACAGTACATATCTCTGTCACAGTACACGCCTCAGCGTCACAGTACATGCCTCAGTGTCACAGTGCATGTCACAGTACACGCCTCGGTGTCATAGTACACGCCTCTGTCACAGTACATCATGCCTCAGTCACAGTACATGCCTCAGTATCACAGTACACGCTTCTGTGTCACAGTACACGCCTCAGTATCACAGTACATGCCTCAGTATCACATTACACGCCTCAGTTTGACATTACACTGCCCCAGCATGACATTACCCTCCCCAGCAACAGAGTACATTCCCCAGTATGGCAGTACCCTCTCCACCATAACAGTACACTCACTAGCATGGCATTACACTCCCCAACATCACAGTACCTTCCCCAGTATGTGAGCATTCTCCCCAGCATCACATATATTGCACTGCTGTTGTAGTTCGTTGTGTTTTATGTCTGTTGGGGAGAATTTAAAATACGTCAATTAATAGCCGATTCCCTTCCTAAGAGTGACGTAACAATGACGTGATAATGACGTCACAAGAAAGCCTGAGAGTACATCGTGACAGTTGCATTGGTTGCATTTCAAAGTTGTATCAAACAAGGTGTACGTATTTGAAAGCTGCGCGTCAGAGCGGTGTCTGAATCCGTCAGTAGTTGTGATGTGCTGCGTGTAGCCTTTTCCACATTTTAACGCTCACGAGAGCTTCTCCAATGGGTACTACAATGGCAGGCCGCGTGTGTTTAATTTACCGGAAATCACGGTACTGGATGTGTTTATTTGGTGCCCTATCATGAGATTAATGAACTGCTGGCGTATAGCGACCATGTTAAAGTATGTAAGAGGTAGAAGCACATGCGCAGTACGGAATAGCAAAGTACGGAATACTAGGAAAGTGATAAAGAAATGAAATGATCTTTGTTCAATATTTACTTGATGGTTTGGTTAAATTTTGAAATGTTCAATTGTATTTTGCTTTTTAGTAAAACAAAATCCGGGCTCTGAACCCCGTCTTTGGAATGTACCGGAATAATCCAGAATAACATACAATGTTTTTCAATGTCAAGAAAATCTAAAAGGCGCATTTAAAAATTCTTGAATGTTTTGGATTTTTCACGCCATTTGGGAATAGTTTTGGCTGTCGATAACAAAAAATATATAAATAAATAAATAGGTAAATAATAATAATAGTTATATTAATAATAATAAATAAAAGCTCATATAGTCCATATGCTCATTATGCACTCGTTTACGATGCGGACTTTCAAGTGCTCCTGTCTGGCAAAACGTCCCCATTCAGAATCGGAAAAAAATATGACCACGCGACAGACGTGACAGACATCGTTTACAAATATCTAGTGACATCTAAACCAGAAAATCAGATGCAGTGCGCGTAGTGGTTTTAATTATGATAATGACATTGTATTTTTTTGTTGATTTTTTTTGGTGAAAAGTTAACATCAACACTTTCAAATGCAGAATGAATAAATATAATCGGTCGTGTTTGCCGTTCTTCCATGCTTACATTCTGCCTTGTTATTGTCATGCAAAATGGAAAATGTGTCAGCTCGTTGAAATAAATTACGTGATATAACTTCGTTTGATTTAAGTTTTGTTTTGAAGACGAATGGGAAAAACTATAGCTTGTGCGATTGTAACAAAGAACCACATTTATTTGGCATT
This sequence comes from Protula sp. h YS-2021, assembly GCA_949752745.1. NCBI lineage: Eukaryota > Metazoa > Annelida > Polychaeta > Sabellida > Serpulidae > Protula > Protula sp. h YS-2021. The sequence continues at coordinate 9,489,646 of OX457030.1, read as the reverse complement.
TTGGTGGGGAACCGTTTCTTCTCCACACCCCCCTGCCCCTAAGTGGTGCTATCAGCAAGTCTTTTTAAAGCATTTCTTGCCATATATTTCTCTCGATGTCGGAGAGAGAGAGAGAGAGAGAGAGAGAGAGAGAGAGAGAGAGAGAGAGAGAGAGTTGTTAAACATATTTATAGTGTTACCCCTCACTGAAGTATATATAGACCCGTACTACATCAGGTCATGTTGGTTGTACAGAAACGCTAAATTATAATCATCCCAGTTTAAATTAATCAAGGTGTCTATATATGGGCGGCTTGAGTAACATTACATGAACAACGTATATAGACTCTTCCTTTCGCAGTGTTGCCACATCATCCTTTTTAAAAAGGATTATCCTTTATTTTAAAAAAAGCCCGATTTTATCCTTTTTTTATCCTTAAATACTTTTTTTATACTTTTTAAAATTTTTTCTCTTTTCATCCTTTTTTTTTTTTATTTTGATACTTTTTTTCAGTTTTTTTTCGTTCAAAATACTACTTTTTCGTAATTAGATATATGTTTTTTTTCTGCTAGAATTTTTTTCTCACTCTAGTCATAATCCTTGGTTAGGCCATAATATTAACCGCTCTTACACTGTGTGTATAGGTAATTTCCAACTTTTTTGGAGCGTCTGTTGTTAAAATCAATACATCTGTAGAAAAAGGGTATTTTTTCATGGAACTGAAACTATTCTTCGTAAACGTAATCAATATCTTACCACACTGTAAAATATCCAGTATTCTAAATGATGGCTCACCTGAACTTCACAAATTTTCCCAATCCTTACTCAGTTGAATGAGTTTGTTAACACACTCAAGCCTACATTTCTAGATCGATTGTTGAAATCTTTTACATGTAGGAAGTATTGGAACCAACAAAGGTCGGTATTGTAAATGAGTCCTATCGGCCAAGGACATTGGCCCAGCTGAACTTCATAAATTTTCACAACCCTTACATACTGGAATGAGTTTGTTAACACACTCAAGCCTACATTTCTGCATCGATTGACAAGATATCTTAACTATAAGTAGTATTGGAACCAACAAATGTTGGTGTTGTAAATGAGCCATGTCGGGCCAAGGACATTGGCCCAGCTGAAATTTACAAATTTTTCCAATCCATACTCATTTGAATGAGTTTGTTAACACACTCAAGCCTAAATTTCGTGATCGATTGTTGAAATCTTTTAGATATCGGAAGTATTGGAACCAAAAAAGATCGGTATTGTAAATGAGCACTATCGGCTAAGGACATTGGCCCAGCAGAACTTCATAAATTTTCACAACCCTTACATACTGGAATGAGTTTGTTAACACACTCAAACCTACATTTCTGCATCGATTGACAAGATATCTTAACTATAAGTAGTATTGGAACCAACAAGTGTTGGTATTGTAAATGAGCCATGTCGGATCAAGGACATTGGCCCAGCTGAAGTTTACAAATTTTTCCAATCCATACTCATTTGAATGAGTTTGTTAACACACTCAAGCCTAAATTTCTTGATCGATTGTTGAAATCTTTTAGATATCGGAAGTATTGGAACCAACTAAGCTCGGTATTGTAAATGAGCACTATCGGCTAAGGACATTGGCCCAGCTGAACTTCAGAAATTTTCACAACTACATACTGAAATGAGTTTGTTAATACACTCAAGCCTACATTTCTGCATCGATTGACAAGATATCTTAACCATAAGTAGTATTGGAACCAACAGGTTTGGTATTGTAAATGAGCCGTGTCGGCCCAAGGACATTGGCCCAGCTGAACTTTTCACAAATTTTCTCAATCCTTACTCAGTTGAATGAGTTTGTTAACACACTCAAGCCTACATTTCTGGATTGATTGTTGAAATCTTTTAGACATAGGAAGTATTGGAACCAACAAAGGTTGGTATTGTAAATGAGCCCTGTCGGCCCTAGGACATTGGCCCAGCTGAACTTCATAAATTTTCACAACCCTTACATAATGGAATGAGTTTGTTAACACACTCAAGCCTACATTTCTGCATCGATTGACAAGATATCTTAAATATAAATAGTACTGGAACCAACAAGGTTTGGTATTGTAAATGAGTCATGTCGGCCCAAGGACATTGGCCCAGCTGAATTTAACAAATTTCCCAATCCTTACTCAGTTGAATGAGTTTGTTAACACACTCAAGCCTACATTTCTGGATCTATTGTTGAAATATTTTACATATAGGAAGTATTGGAACCAACAAAGGTCGGTATTGTAAATGAGCCCTATCGGCGCAAGGACATTGGCCCAGCTGAACTTCATAAATTTTCACAACCCTTACATACTGGAATGAGTTTGTTAACACACTCAAGTCTACATTTTTTGATCGATTGGCGAAATGTTATACTCATAGGTAGTATGGGTGGTAACAAGAATTGGTATTGTAAAGGAGCCCGGTCGGCCCAAGGACATTGGCCCAGCTGAAATTTTAAAATTTCCGAATATGATACGAATTGCTTAAGGGTTGTAGTCCAACCTAACAAAATCAAATACTGGGATGGAACGCCGGCGGAGGACATAGTCAGTTTCACTGACCCACTTGTTTTGGTGGCGTCTCTTTTGGAGGCCTGTGCTTAAGATACAGAAGTAAACACTCTCCTCGCAAGGTGTTGATTCCAGCTCCAAAGTGACCCAGCATTGCGATCCTAAGTCAAATCTAGACTGTTTCTTTAACGAGAATTTTTTTTTTTGGGGGGGGGGGGGGGTTGGAGAATAATAACGAGCGTTTCTCCAATGCCACCAAAGAAGATTAATGATTAATATTCTTTGAGGCCACCACAGAACTAATGTCCGGGAACCGCTATTGATAAGTGTTACAGTTTGGCAACCCATAAGCCTAAGAATTGTAACATGACTGCATGTAGGTCAATCCGGGATTCCTTGCCTGCGGGTTAATTTTACAGTCGAAATGCCAAGTACAAATGCTCTAACAGCAATGAACACTCGAAGAATAAAGACCTACAGCAACTGAAGTGTCACAAGCCTCAATGACTGAGATTTCTAAGGCTGATATACTGAATTCTTTCTTTTTTTTAAAATCCATTGGCCATTGACTTTGGCTGTCTCTCAAGAACCGCAGGAAAAACACTGCTCGGAGCTGTAATTAGCCCTCTGCCAAAGGAGCTCGTGTCACGAAAGTGGTGGTGTTGTCAACTAGTGCCCGTATTCAATAACGTAGCTCAAACTCGTATTCAAATTGAGCCAAAACGTAGAGTTTCAAACTCACTTGAGCCTTTGCTCAAAAAAGAAAAAAAAAAACAGAAAAAGAGTTTGCAATTTTCAGTTTTGAAGCTCCTCCAAAAGCCTGACCGCTTCTTTGGGCGGTGGGAGAAAGTTTTGCTTGTATAATTTAATAGGAGTGAAATAAAGAACTTAGACATATCATGGAGATAATCAAAGGAATAGAAAGGCCTAAAACACACTGAACTGATGTAGAGGTTTGTTATTGACAACAACGTCTGAATTTTCAACATGGCCGACAGACAGCCATAAAGTCAGAGTAAATTTAATTCAATGGCAATCTTTCCCATGTGACATCATAGCAATGAAAAATAAAAAGTTTAGAAATTGCTTGTCACGATGCCCCTGCGCTCGTATAACATTTAATAACGTATCTCAAGCTCAAATCTGCACTTAGGCTCAAATGTGAGCAAAGTATGAGCTTCAGCCATTCAGTAAGTAAAACTTAAGCTCATAATGAGTCAGACTAGAAGGTTGCTTAAAATAAATTAAAAGTCAAATCAGAGAGCTACTTAACTTCTTTCTCACCATAACATGTCGAAATTACTTTTTTTTCCAGTCATTTTAAATTATATAAGCGAACATTTCTCCCTCTGGCCACCGAAAGGCTGAAAAGCTTCGACTCATATTTTGAGCTAAGGCTCAAGTGAGTTTGAAACTCAAATTTCAGACTCAATTTGAGTATGAGTTTGAGCCGAGTTACTGAATGCGATCCCTGGATGTGCTTGTCATTTTAAATGTAATTGCTGGAGGGTTTTTTTTTTACTAGGCTTTGATGACGTAGTCCACTACCATGGATAATCTGCTCGGCACGGAGTCAGCTAAGAAACAGTTGTGTTGTCGAAAAACACTTCACTAAGCTTGCGTCCTTGCCAAGCTTATGAGAAAGCATTCTTATGGGGCGGTCATAAAATAGACTTTTATTCGGGTGGGGGAGTCGCTACATACCTCCAATTTAGCAAGGGGGGCCTGAAAATGATCAGTTTTCGAACCATGTTTCGATGTGCATAAAAGCCTGCCGTTTTGTAATGGCTCTACGCATGCGCACGGCGGGAAATTCACCTTTTCTCGGACACCTGACTAAACGGACCATGGTTCCCGGGCTGTCCATCTGGCCAAGACGTTGGTCGCACGAAGCGCAACAGGCAACTTGCACACAACATATTGCACAGTTGTCTATAATCTTGTGTGTTTTTTAGGTTTCGCCGGGATGGGGGGGGCTGCATTTGCAACAACAACAACAACAAAAAAAAAAAAAAAAAAAAAAAAAAAAAAAAACGATTTTGTTAAAAAGGAGGGGGAGGGGGGACAAGTTTCATTTACTACTCTGCGTTTCCCATAAAATGAAAAGAGGGTATTATTACAAAAGTAGCACTCCTTGTTTAGGGGTCGTTTTATAAATTCGTGGGCACGCATGGTAACCGATTGGTACGCAGTGCCCCCCCCCCATATCAGGACTTCAGTCGGTCGCTTATATAAGTAAATGGATTAGCAAGTAAATCATCAATATAATATACTCTCTCTCTCTCTCTCTCTCTCTCTCTCTCTCTCTCTCTCTCTCCCCTCTCTTTATGTTTTTCTCTTCTCTTTATGCATTTCTTTCCTTCTTTTTTTTCTCTCTCTCTTCCATTTCCCTCTTTCTGCCTGTCTTTATCTTTTTCCACCTTAATTTCTACCTCTGTGTCTCTCTGCTAATTTCTAACTCTCCTACTCCTCCTCCTCCTTCTCCTCCTTCTATTTCTTCTTTTCTTCTTCTTCTCCTCCTCATCTGCCTTCTTCTTCTTCTTCTTCTTCTTCTTTTTTCTTCTTGTTCTTTTTCGTCTTTTCTCTCTCTCCTTTCCATTTCTATCTTTCCGCCTGTCTTTATGTATCCCCCTCTTCACATATCTCTCTGTCTTTTTCCTAATCTCTCTCCCACCTCCTTCTTCTTTTTCTTCTTCCTTTTCTTCTTCTTCTTCTTCTCTTTCTTCTTCCTTTTCTTCTTCTCTCTAGCTTGCTGAAAAATGGTCAGAAGACTGAAAAACTTTCATCGCAATAGCCTACAAGAAAAATATAAAAATAATATCGCTTGGCCTAAGTAGTTGAAACTAACTGTGTCTATTGCTCGCTGCCAACTATATATAAATTAAAGACAGAGAAGGACTGGAGCAGTGTCATCTCTTTGGGAAAAGGAACAAGTAATAAAACTTCAAAAAGGCTTGATTGCAATCTTCAACGGTAAGTAGCGCTTTTCAGTACAAGTCTGTGGAACTTAACAAAGCGTGTAAACAGGTAAATGATTGACAGTTTGCAGCAGGAACGAACTGGCTGGCTGGCTGGCGTGGTGTAAGCAGGTGTCATACACTGTCTGTTGAAATAGTTCTTATAAGTTTTCCCTTGAACTGAATTTTAATTTTTATATAATTAAGGAGTAATTCCTTCATCAAAATCCATTTTGAAACACATCTGAAGAATCTTCAAATTTTAAATTTGCTCTTTAGAAATTTAGCAAAAATTCCTTCTGTGCCAAATCCGGATATGGAATTTTTCAGCTCACAAATAAACACATTTCCTTAGGCAAGGTACACAAAAATTTTGTTTATTTGTTAAATTTCTCGATATTTGTGTTATATAAGTGGTAGAAATTAGTATAGTCATAATACCCGAATCAAATAGTGTCATGTCGGAATCAAATACCGCAACATTGAAATTAAATACTGCAATTTCGGAATCAAATATCACAATGTCGGAATCAAATATCGCAATGTCGGAATCAAACACCGCTAAGTTGGAATCAAATACCGCAATGTCGGAATTAAATACCGCAAAGTGGGAGTCAAATACCGCAATGTCGGAATCAAATATCGCAATGTCGGAATCAAATATCGCAATGTCGGAATTAAATACCGCTAAGTCGGAATCAAACACCGCTAAGTTGGAATCAAATACCGCAATGTCGGAATTAAATACCGCTAAGTGGGAATCAAATACTGCAATGTCGGAATCAAACACCGCTAAGTTGGAATCAAATACCGCAAAGTGGGAATCAAATACCGCAATGTCGGAATGAAATACCGCAAAGCGGGAGTCAAATACCGCAAAGTTGGAATTAAATATCGCAATATCGGAATCAAATATCGCAATGTCGGAATTCAAATGTAATATCACAATTATATGTGATCTCTCAGTTTGGAAACATTTATCGAGGGCTTTCACGACATTTAGAAATAAAAGAATATAACCTCCAGCATAAGCTTATGTATCCTTCGAGCAATATGTTGGGCATTCCTAAAAATTTCTTCTGTTACAAAGGATTTAATCTCAAATTTACTAAATTTTATTAAATCTGCGTAATTTACCAAATTTTCAATTTTTTTATTCTTTTTCAGATTGAAAGTCAAGAGAGTCGAGATTTCAGACTTCACACAATGAAGAAAACTTTAGTGTTCTCTTTCCTTGTCACCATACTTGGTAAGTTCATTTATTGGAAATTATTTAGAGTTAATTTTTTTAAGTGTTACTTTTGAAAAAAAAATGGCCAATTATTTTCAGTTTCGAAAAGTAATTTTTCCAAATCAAAATCGCTAAATGTGCTCTTGATCTAAAAAAAAAACCGTTAAATTTTGTGTTTTTATTGTATCAGTAATTATATTTTTATGGAATGCCATTTTCACACTTTATTGGCACCGTTTGTTATCAGGAATTAATTTCTGCGCTCTGTAATTATATTTTTGGTATCTCTAAATGTATTTTTGATCTCACAAACAATTCTTTATATCAATAAATATTTAGAGATATCAAATAATATTTACTATATAAAAATGATTGAATGATCTCTAAAATTGATTTCTAGAGATCAAAAGTTCAATTCGTGACAGAAAAAAAAATATTTTACAGCAAAATGTCAATATTGAGCTCAATAATTTATTTTTTCTTTTATTGACATAAAGATTTTTTTTCAGTTAACATTATTTCAGAATGAGAAATTTTCAATTCATATTTTTAAATCTGTAGATAAATTTTTGCATGGAATGCCATTTTCACATTTATTAGGGAATTATTGATATCAAGAATTAATTTTTGATCTCAAAAAAATCTATATTTTGATATAAAGAATTATTTTTTCTATCTGTAATTGTATTTTTGATATCTCTAAATGTATTCTTGATCTCAAAAAATAATTTTTGATAGCAATAAATATTTAGAGATATCAAGAAATATTTATTGATATCAAAAATGATTTAATGATATCTAAAATTGATTTTTTGAGATCAAAAATTCAATTCTTGATAGCAAAAATGAAATATTTGAGAGCAAAATATCAATTTTGAGCTTAATAATTCATTTTCCTTTTATTGATATGAAGAATTTATTTCAGATATCATTATTTCAGAACGAGACATTTTTAATTGGTATTTTAAAATCTGCAAATGACTTTTTGATCTCAAAAGTGGATTTTGATATCAAAAATCAGTCTATTTTTTAAAATAAAAAATGCAGAAGTACACAGCAGTAGGGAAGAAACGAGAGTTCTGGACCAAAAATTGGCGCCAAAATGACGTCACAGGGTGGTCCAGAACTCTCATGAGAGTTCTGGACCAGATGGTAATTGAAAGAGCGCGCGCCTGTATGAATGACGTCATAATGAGGTCATCATGACATCATTAGTCACGTGACATGTCAATCATGTGTCACGTGTCATATGTCACGTGTCATGTGTCAATCATGTGTTATGTAACTCCCACCGTATATGAGGAATATTTTCCCGATCAATAACCTTCTGACCGGAATGGCTCAGTCGGTAGAGCATAGGACCCGTAATGCTGAAGCATGATCTGAAGGTCGGTGGTTCGAGCCCGCCCTCCGGCACTACTTTCACTTTCTGTCAATCATATCATTTAGGTTGTCAAAGTGAGTCTTTAGTCACGTGACCTGTCAATCATATGTCACGTGACCTATAAATCATGTTTCATGTGGCTCTAATTGTATATGAGGACTATTTTCCCAATCATTAACCTTCTGGCCGGAATGGCTCAGTCGGTAGAGCATAGGACCCGTAAGCGGACCCATGATCTGAAGGTCAATGGATCGAACCCGCCCTCGGGCATCACTTTCATATCATGGGGACCCTCCCCCCCCCCCTGGTGAAGAATCATATACCATGGGGACCCCCCCCCCGGTGAAGAATCATATACCATGGGGACCCCCCCCCCAGCCAAGAATCATATAGCATGGGGACCCCCCCCCCCAGTCAAGAATCATATAGCATGGGGACCCCCCCCCCCCCTGGTGAACAATCATATACCATGGGACCCCCCCCCCCCCCTAGGATGTGATTCAACACTCCTATAAGAGCACATTGTCTGTGCACATATGCATCATTCATGCTCTGACTGCCGTTGGATACACAGGGGAAAAAAAGTGAAAACAGTTGCTCTTACCTATTGTGTTGTGCTGTGCCGTTGAAGAACAAGTGAAGGATTGACTGGAATACACATAGGAGACGAAGTGAAACATTAGTTATTCTTTGGAAAAGGAAAGTGAACGATTGGTTATTCTTTGGAAAGGAAGTGAAAGGTTGGAGACGAATTGGCAAAACAGTCGTGGTAAGTGACTTTTTTTTTTTTTTTTTTTTTTTTTTTTTTTTGGTTTGTGTTCACTTTTATGACTCTGTGACATTATGTGACAACATGTGACTGTGACATCATGTGACTCTGTGACATTATGTGACTGTGTAACTTTTTTTATTTTTTTATTTTTTTTTATTATTATTATTATGATAATATTTAATTAGTCATATTTCAATGGTTTCCCCATTACAGTAACCACACACATAGCATAAGTATATGTGTACAGAGTGTGGGGGGAAAAACCGACTGAGAAAATTTAGAGTGCACTCGTACAGAGTGTGAGGGAAAACCGATCGATAATTTCAGAGTGCGCTCGTACAGAGTGTGAGGGAAAACCGATCGATAATTTCAGAGTGCGCTCGTACAGAGTGTGAGGGAAAACCGATCGATAATTTCAGAGTGCGCTCGTACAGAGTGTGGGAACGATCAATAAATTTGAGAAGGAATGGGATTTTCCCTACGTTAAGTCCAATGTTATGTTTTAAGTTATAGTAGTTGGAAAATGACACTTCTAAAACACATTTAACAAATGTAGTTTTTTGATAACATATAATATATAAAATAAGTTTGAACATTTTAGCATTCTACTTATTTGAATGTTCTAAAGTCATAGTAGTAGAAAAATGGTGGTTCTAGACCAATTTTAGCAAATTTAGTTTTTAACACCATATGATATATAACATAAGTTTGAACATTTTAGCACGCTACTTATTTGAATATTCTAAAGTCATAGTAGTGGAAAAATGGTGGTTCTAGACCAATTTTAACAAATTTTGTTTTTTGACAAAATATGATGTATAAAATAAGTTTGAACATTTAACCATGGTGTAGTAGGGTAAAAATGGTGGTTCTAGACCAATTTTAACAAATTTTGTTTTTTGACAACATATGATGTATAAAATAAGTTTAAACATTTTACCATGGTGTAGTAGGGTAAAAATAAGGGTTCTAGACCAACTTTAACAAATTTTGTTTTTTGACAACATATGATGTATAAAATAAGTTTGAACATTTTACCATGGTGTAGTAAGGTAAAAATCAGGGTTCTAAACCAACTTTAACAAATTTAGTTTTTTACACGTTTCAGACGATTCTACCACTTGGTTGATCGGTTGATTGTTGGAAAATGAAAAGTAAAAATGTGGATAGTTATGTAGGAAAACTGCGCCCATTCAAAAGACGTGTTCGAATGGCAAGCCCATTTTAAAGACGTGTTCGAATGGCAAGCCCATTTTAAAGACGTGTTCGAATGGCAAGCCCATTCAAAACACGTGTTCGAATAATTTTTGAAAGATATTACGTCGTGGTATTGTTCAACAAATTGTTCAACATGTTCAACAGGTTCAACATGTTCAACATGTTCAACATGTTCAACATGTTCAACTTGTTCAACATGTTCAACATGTTCAACATGTTCAACATGTTCAACTTGTTCAACATGTTCAACATGTTCAACATGTTCAACATGTTGTTGTTCAACATGTTGTTGAACATGTTGAACAAGTTGTACATAAAGCTATGTTTAAAGACTTTCTCATCATTTGAATAGTGTAGGTTGAACCGAAAGGATGTATAAATGCAACATTTGTTCGAAATCTTACAATTGGCCGCAAAGTCTTAAAAGACACTTAAAGGTTGCTCACGCTTCAGAAGTGGATGAAGAATCGGATATGGAAAACCCTGTAAAACTACCTTTCACGGAAACTTTAGATGAGTCTTCTATGGAAAGTCAAAGCCTCAACATAGCTGAAAAGAATGCACATGCTTGTGCAGAATGTGGTGCATTGTACAACAGCGAAGAAGCTTTGCTCAAACATATGGAGCAGTGTGGTGAGGATGCTGATGACAGGAGTTCTGAAAGTGAGTCAGAAACAGACTCTGAAAGTGAGTCAGAAATAGACTCTGTTTGGCATGATATGGTTCAAGACGTCTACGATGACTATGATAACATATTTCAAGAAAAGGTTTCAGAATATGAAGAACAAGGACTTGAAGATGCGCGTGAAATAGCAAGTTATGACCTTCGACCCATTTATAAGCATGGACTGAAACAACTGTTTATGAGACTGTTCACCTATACCCAGCGTCTACAACAAAGCAAACATTATCAAAAGATTTTAGAGGACTTTAATTACTTTGTTGATGAAAAACATTATAAGTATTCAAAGGCATTAAAGGCGGCTATAAGGAAAAACAACGCATTCTTTGAAGAGCTACTAGATATGGAGGAGGAGGAGGATGGTAGCAGTGACGAAGAAAGTGGCATGGACAGTGAACAGAGTGAAACAGATGCAGAAAAATAGACTTATTTGACTAAACTTTATAATAAAGACTTTATAAATGTTGTAACATTTTATTAACTTAAGCGCTGTGTAATATATGTCTTGCTTTGCAACATATAAAGTCGTAAGGTTCCTGACATGGTTTTAATTGACCCTTAAACCATATATCATATATTGGGTATTATAGTTAATTTTGTATTATTATGTATTATATTCAAGAATTGTATTATTATGTAATATATTCAAGTATTGTTTTATTATGTATTATATCCAAGTATTGTTTTATTATGTATTATATCCAAGTATTGTTTTATTATGTATTATATCCAAGTATTGTATGAGAAAAATAAAAAGTTGAAAAGCATCATATGTGTTTTTATTGAACATTACAACTATGTACAATTATGATAAAAACAAATGTATTAACATATTATGTTAATACATGTGCAGAAGAACTTAACTTAAAATTTTATAACAACTGACTTCACATGAACATAGATAATGTTAATTTCATAGTCTACATATGAAGACAATTTAATTTGAACTACATATCAAATGTACATGTTCATATGAGTCAAAGCTAAGTTCTTGTCAAGCTTCAAAACCTTCGGTCCAATCTTCTGCACTGTGATGAAATCAAAGCATTTATTAAGCTCGTCATGCTGTTAAAACTGTATACAGTCATCTCCCTGTCTACTCAACCATCTTCTGACAGTCACTGCATTTATACAAATCCATTTTCTGAAGCATGAGATCCACTGACGTCATTTGCTTCTTCAACATGTGCCAGTCTTTCAATGACAATAAAATTCCCTTCTTGGTAGGATATAACCTCCCAGATGCATGATTCGTAATATGTTTACGAATGTTAACCATCACTTTCTGTTGATAATTCACCAATTTAATATATGTTTCTCCATTAATGGGTATCATAACCGGTGAATCGTCTACACGCATCTTCTTCATGGTGGTATCAGCTTTACGCTCCGGTTCTCGCTTCATATTAGGCTCTGTCGTATTTTTTCGCATTTTACACGGCGGCGTCATAGCTGGTAACTCATCTCTTTTTATCTTTCTAAGATGTGGTCGCTTTTGACGCTGCTGACGTGACTTCGCCTTAGACTTTACCATGGGCATTGCCTTAGACTTTGCTGTAGGTATTGTCTCAGGCTTTGCTATAGAATTTTCTGCAGGCATTGCCATAGATGGTAGTTGTTGTTCACTCACTGCAGACATGTTCACTCTTCAGTATCTTGATACAGAATGTGCGTTATGTCTGAGGGTAGGTACCTTTTATGCTCTATAGGGAGCTGTCACACTCGAGGTTGGACACACTATGTCCTAAAATGTTTAGAAATAACTTTACCATATGCGACTTTGCAGCTAATTGTAAGATTTCGAACAAATGTTGCATTTATACATCCTTTCGGTTCAACCTACACTATTCAAATGATGAGAAAGTCTTTCAACATAGCTTTATATACAACTTGTTGAACATGTTGAACAACTTGTTGAACATGTTGAACATGTTGAACAAGTTGAACATGTTGAACATGTTGAACATGTTGAACAAGTTGAACATGTTGAACATGTTGAACATGTTGAACAAGTTGAACATGTTGAACATGTTGAACATGTTGAACATGTTGAACATGTTGAACAAGTTGAACATGTTGAACATGTTGAACATGTTGAACATGTTGAACATGTTGAACAAGTTGAACATGTTGAACATGTTGAACATGTTGAACATGTTGAACATGTTGAACATGTTGAACATGTTGAACATGTTGAACAAGTTGAACATGTTGAACATGTTGAACATGTTGAACATGTTGAACAAGTTGAACATGTTGAACATGTTGAACATGTTGAACATGTTGAACCTGTTGAACATGTTGAACAATTTGTTGAACAATACCACGACGTAATATCTTTCAAAAATTATTCGAACACGTGTTTTGAATGGGCTTGCCATTCGAACACGTCTTTAAAATGGGCTTGCCATTCGAACACGTCTTTAAAATGGGCTTGCCATTCGAACACGTCTTTTGAATGGGCGCAGTTTTCCTACATAACTATCCACATTTTTACTTTTCATTTTCCAACAATCAACCGATCAACCAAGTGGTAGAATCGTCTGAAACGTGTAAAAAACTAAATTTGTTAAAGTTGGTTTAGAACCCTGATTTTTACCTTACTACACCATGGTAAAATGTTCAAACTTATTTTATACATCATATGTTGTCAAAAAACAAAATTTGTTAAAGTTGGTCTAGAACCCTTATTTTTACCCTACTACACCATGGTAAAATGTTTAAACTTATTTTATACATCATATGTTGTCAAAAAACAAAATTTGTTAAAATTGGTCTAGAACCACCATTTTTACCCTACTACACCATGGTTAAATGTTCAAACTTATTTTATACATCATATTTTGTCAAAAAACAAAATTTGTTAAAATTGGTCTAGAACCACCATTTTTCCACTACTATGACTTTAGAATATTCAAATAAGTAGCGTGCTAAAATGTTCAAACTTATGTTATATATCATATGGTGTTAAAAACTAAATTTGCTAAAATTGGTCTAGAACCACCATTTTTCTACTACTATGACTTTAGAACATTCAAATAAGTAGAATGCTAAAATGTTCAAACTTATTTTATATATTATATGTTATCAAAAAACTACATTTGTTAAATGTGTTTTAGAAGTGTCATTTTCCAACTACTATAACTTAAAACATAACATTGGACTTAACGTAGGGAAAATCCCATTCCTTCTCAAATTTATTGATCGTTCCCACACTCTGTACGAGCGCACTCTGAAATTATCGATCGGTTTTCCCTCACACTCTGTACGAGCGCACTCTGAAATTATCGATCGGTTTTCCCTCACACTCTGTACGAGCGCACTCTGAAATTATCGATCGGTTTTCCCTCACACTCTGTACGAGTGCACTCTAAATTTTCTCAGTCGGTTTTTCCCCCCACACTCTGTACACATATACTTATGCTATGTGTGTGGTTACTGTAATGGGGAAACCATTGAAATATGACTAATTAAATATTATCATAATAATAATAATAAAAAAAAATAAAAAAATAAAAAAAGTTACACAGTCACATAATGTCACAGAGTCACATGATGTCACAGTCACATGTTGTCACATAATGTCACAGAGTCATAAAAGTGAACACAAACCAAAAAAAAAAAAAAAAAAAAAAAAAAAAAAAAAAGTCACTTACCACGACTGTTTTGCCAATTCGTCTCCAACCTTTCACTTCCTTTCCAAAGAATAACCAATCGTTCACTTTCCTTTTCCAAAGAATAACTAATGTTTCACTTCGTCTCCTATGTGTATTCCAGTCAATCCTTCACTTGTTCTTCAACGGCACAGCACAACACAATAGGTAAGAGCAACTGTTTTCACTTTTTTTCCCCTGTGTATCCAACGGCAGTCAGAGCATGAATGATGCATATGTGCACAGACAATGTGCTCTTATAGGAGTGTTGAATCACATCCTAGGGGGGGGGGGTCCCATGGTATATGATTGTTCACCAGGGGGGGGGGGGGGTCCCCATGCTATATGATTCTTGACTGGGGGGGGGGGGTCCCCATGGTATATGATTCTTCACCAGGGGGGGGAGGGTCCCCATGATATGAAAGTGATGCCCGAGGGCGGGTTCGATCCATTGACCTTCAGATCATGGGTCCGCTTACGGGTCCTATGCTCTACCGACTGAGCCATTCCGGCCAGAAGGTTAATGATTGGGAAAATAGTCCTCATATACAATTAGAGCCACATGAAACATGATTTATAGGTCACGTGACATATGATTGACAGGTCACGTGACTAAAGACTCACTTTGACAACCTAAATGATATGATTGACAGAAAGTGAAAGTAGTGCCGGAGGGCGGGCTCGAACCACCGACCTTCAGATCATGCTTCAGCATTACGGGTCCTATGCTCTACCGACTGAGCCATTCCGGTCAGAAGGTTATTGATCGGGAAAATATTCCTCATATACGGTGGGAGTTACATAACACATGATTGACACATGACACGTGACATATGACACGTGACACATGATTGACATGTCACGTGACTAATGATGTCATGATGACCTCATTATGACGTCATTCATACAGGCGCGCGCTCTTTCAATTACCATCTGGTCCAGAACTCTCATGAGAGTTCTGGACCACCCTGTGACGTCATTTTGGCGCCAATTTTTGGTCCAGAACTCTCGTTTCTTCCCTACTCACAGCTGTAAATTAAAAATGACTGGTCCTTATATACAGAATCTTTCTTTAAATTTTTTACTGTACAAAAAGAAGCAATTCTTGAGATCCAAAATTCTGTTGTTATTATTGATCTCAATAATTTAAGTTTTCATCTCCAAAATTTAATTGACGATTCGTTAAGTTTTATGTAAATGTGTGTCTCCCTTAAGATTTTTTAAGTTTGGAAATTTGATTTTTTGATCTCAGCAATAAATTTTTGCCATCTAAAATTCAATTATTGATAGCAAAATATAAATAATTGAGATCTACATTGATTTCTTGATATCTTTTATTATATTTTGATATCATAAATAAGTATTAAATGTTAAAACGGCATTCCATATTTTTGATCTCAAAGATTAATTTTTGATATCAAAATATCAATTTATTTTGTATATAAAAAATTCAGAAGCACACTTCTGTGAATAAAATAATAACTGCTCCATGTTTACAGAATTTTTCTTTTCATTTTTACTGTACAAAAAAAAAAAAAAAGAAGTAATTCGTGATCCCCCAAATTGGGTTGTTTTTATTCAATAAATTCAAGCTACTTCTCTAAACTTTAATTGACGATTCGTTAAATTTTATATAAATTGTATGTGTCTCCCTTAAGATTTTTTATATTTGTAAAAAAATGATATTTTGATTTCAAAAATACATTTTAGCCATATGAAATTCAATTTTTAATAGCAAAATATAAATCAATAAGATCTACATTTATTTATTTTGTATCTTTAATTATATTTGGATATCAAAGATAAGCAGTAAATGTTAAAACGGCATTCCATATAGAGAGGCATGTTGAAAGCAAATTAACATTTAGACTTGATATTAATTCTCTCTTTTAAAGTGCAACGACTGTTGGGGAAACGTCAGATATTAAGTTCCAATGACTGTGACTGCTGAATGACTGACCAAATTTTTTGGGTCACACAACCGATTTGCAATCTTGTCTTTTTGCTGAAAAGCCGCGGCCTAACTTCAATTTCTATCCTAAAAATTTTGGGTTCTTATGTCTTCTTAATATGAATATTCACTCTCAGTAATACGAATCTGTAACACAAAAATTCGGCAAAAATTTATTTCTCTATAGAGATAATTACAGCAGTTTATCTCTCTTCGAAATAACAGGGGCGATTATTTTTTGACAAGTTCATACCAAAACTAGAGGCTCATTTCGCTAGCGAAATGTTAAACACTTGACAAAAATTTAAACGCAAAAATACTTCCTTCAATGGGTTATTTCTTGAATAATATATTGCAAACAACACAGCTTGAATACGTCTTATAAGCCGAGTAGTGTTTGGTTGTTGTTGACTTAAAGTTTTATTGACCGATCAGGCATACGTCGTGTTATCCATTTACGCAGTGAGAGCTCGCACAAAGCTCAGCAACTGTGTTCTGGCTGTGCAATAAATGCTACGCATTTACTTGCAAAAAATACACTCTTTTCACATGGCGTTTTAACTAAGAAAACGAAATCAAAGACGAAAATAAAAAGTGACATGCACATGTTCATATCAAGCTCTTCATAAGTCCCAAGTTTGATGGTCGTAGGGCCCATAGTGTCAGAGAAGAAGAAGACACAAAAAATCGGAAAAAGTGTCAAGAAGAAAAAAAAAAAAAAAGGACGAATTTTGCTCGCACAAATTCATATAACTCTTGCAAGCCAAAGGCTTGTCAAGTGTTAATGAGCAGCTCACTGCTGGGAATAAGTAAACATGCTCAACCAAAACGTTGCCATATTTAGCCTGGCGAATGCTCTGTTTCTTCAGCTGGTAACTTATTCATCAACAATCAGTGTTATTTTTTTATCGTTTCGAAGAATTCAAATGCTAACGACCGGGACCAAAATTAATCATGTATTGTCATCCAACAGCTGAGCCATTAAAATAAAACATAATAAATAAATAAATAAATAAATAAAAAAGCAAACAGAAATGACACTGCCAAGTTCAAGTGAAAAAAAAACAACCAGTAGTCCGGTGGTATAAAATAAAACAAAACACCCCCTGCAAACCAAAGAAGTACTGAAAATGGCCTTTCAGGTTAGACATTGTTCTTAAAATTTTGCGCTCGGGCCTTCCGAGTAGGTTATTTATTAATAGTATCAGATAAAAAAACTTTTATAGAACCATTAAAGCGTATTCTGTTAAAAAGCCAAACAAAAATATGGTTAAATTCCGTGTTATTGAGAGTTTCATAAATAAACAGTTCTTTTTCTTTCTTAAAGAAAAACGATTCTCGGCTCACCAGGTGAAATTTAGAAAAAAAAACATAAGAAAGAAGATAAGTTTTCTTCCTGGCGTAAGTGATTAAAACATTAAATCAATGGAATCAAGGGAATTGCCATTTTTGATTTCAATTCGACCCACTTTTAAATCGAGTTGTATTCATACCCTCTTGTGAAAATACGTTTTAATTTCGTCATAATACCTCTGCCTAAAGAATCTGCCAAGTAAAACAGTCTTATTTTTCATCCTGGTTTGAAACTCCGAGATTCGACAATTTAGGCTCAATAGGGGCCGGACTTTATTTACTTGCAATTTTGTTGACCTAGCTGGGTTACTTTTATTGTTATTTACAATTTTAGCCATCTAGGTAGGGGGGGGGGGGGGGGAGGATGAGAAACAAGGCTATTGTTTTCCTTGCCTAAGTTCGTTGTCGTCTCCGTTTATATTCTGCTCATATATGGCCACTGCTCCTAATGGCCCATTCCCAAGTAAGACAAATATATGATGTGGATATTATATTTTTCTGCTTAATTCAGTCAAAAAATCCCAGTAATAACATGGGATTACCTTCCAAAGATAGCATTCTCTTCGAAGTCAAAGTTTTTTTTTTTATTGTATTTTAGTTGTTTTAGTTTTGAACTTTTGCCAACGCTTCGACTTAAGTTGTATATTCAACAATGAGGTCAGACTTCGTATGAATTCAGGGGAGGGTTACATGGGGGAGGAGGGGCAGGGGGGGGGGGGCAGGATTGCTAAAGGTGACTTGAACTTCGCAATACTCCAGTTGACTCCAGGCGAAGAAAAATCGTCAACCCCAGAAAGTGAAAAGTATTGCAGTTTTAATTTATAAAATCTTAGGGAATAACACGGAAACACGGAAGGTCACTAAAGAGAGAGAGAGACACCCAGTGTTTCATTTTGTGCTCTAGATGCATGCACACATGTGGTGCTAGGCATCAAGATTATAAACAAATCTGCTGCATGCTTTTATGAATTTCACTTTCTCAAGAAAATATCGACGTTGTTGATTAATTATGTTTAGTTGGCGTGGTAAAATCACAAGAAAGACCGCCAACAGAACGCCCTGGGCCAACAGAACGCCCTAGGCCAACAGAACGGCCTGGACCAACAGAACGCCCTGGGCCAACAGAACGTCCAGGACCAACAGAACGCCCTGGGCCAACAGAACGCCCTGGACCGACAGAACGCCCTGGACCAACAGAACGCCCGAGTGGCGGCGACGGTGATCGAGGAAACGATGGTGGCAGAGAAAGTGATACCAGTGAGTCTGTCGGTCACATTTGTAAAATTCGTAACGGCTCAAGACTGCGGAACACCTAAAACTATAGAAGTTAAACATATGCAGTTGTACAAATTATTGAAATAAAAAATATTAAAATAACGCGATTTGCGGTGCAGGCAGCAGTTTTATTGATGTAACTGGGCTATTTTAGAAACATCACAACAACGACGCGTCTGACTTTGTCGTCATTATTCGGTTTTGCACATCCAAAACGACACTACTTTAGTTCGTCGCTTTTAGGTCGCCATTGTTGAAGTCGTTTTAGCGATGTTACAATGACGTTATTGTGACGCCTATTTTCACTGGCTGAAATCCAAGTGACGGCGAATCCGACCGAACGAATGTCTGCCCCGTTGTATTTTTCTAGGGAGCCGCATTGCGGCCAGGGAGAGTTCCAGGCAGGCTGTTCAGGACATGGACCTTTCATCTGCTTCGGCAGATGACCTTGGACCGTAAGAGAATTACGTCAACATCAAGTGTTACGTCAAGGTTTTGTTACAGCACAAGATTATGTCAACATCAAGTGTTATGTCAATAGTTTGCTTTTGGGTTTTTGTGTTTTATGTTGGATGTAAATCTTGTCTGATGTCATCATCAGACGATTCAAATTCAAATCACAAAATTTGAAAGTTTTTAAAGGTATGGATCTTGCCATCTTGCCTTTCCTAACCTTTTCTTCATTTGTCCTTCAGTATCATGGGGTGGGGGGAGGGGGGGGGGGTTGTGGGGGGGGGATCGGGGGGGATGGGGGGGGGGGGACTTTGGGAACTGCGCTCTGTTTCTGACATAAAAGCAGCACCAGAATGAAAAACAAATAACGTCTGAAAATAAATAAAGACGTAATCAGGGTGAAAACACTTTAGCATTCATTAATAAGTATCTGACTTGAACCTCCTTATCAAAACAAAAAATGAAGATATTAAGCCATCTCCAACCGCCATTAAGAAAATGCTTGTTCTACGCATTAATACGTCTGTATTATGTTCTATGAACTTGTCATTTTTAGGCATATTGCCAATCTCGCCTCTGAACCGGAAATTCTAAGCGAAGCTCCTCCGGATGTTGTACGACAGGCTGTGTTGGAAAATCGTGACTCGTTTGTAAGTTATTTGCGCTCGAAGTTGAATTCATTCGGGGACCACTTTTCAGTCCCCTTTGAAGGTGAATTGATTCCAGTGTCACTTTTCTGTCCCCTTTGGCTGTTTCAACTAATTTGATTTCTTTTTTGCTGAAAATGTATGTTGCTCAGAATACAGGTTCGTTCGGAAATCAAATTTTTAAGCTTAATAAAAATCAGTGAAAATTGGTCAAAAATGTGAAAATGAGATAAAAAGTTGCCCTTTGATGAATTCATCGCCCATGTCTTTTGCTCTGAATCAAATAAACTAACATTAATATCCAGATCGCATTCCACTAGATAAGGGAGTGATTCCCTTGGTTATACGACAAAAGAAAAGATTGTTTCATATTATATTGTATATGTTTCTTCTGGGGCACAGATGTCACGTGACATATGGCTTGACACTTCATAGATCAAGTAGTTATTCCTTACTTTATACCGCATCTGACTTCAGTTTATCTAACGAAGTTAGGAGTAAAGGTTGGCTTTCAGTTTCCAGCTTCTTGTTTCCGATTTGAATTTGAAGAAAAATATCTCTGGTCTCCGGTGTAACATCTTTTAAGTTCAGACATTTGCAAATGAACTCAAAAACCGCTCTATTTGTAACCATTTTTGAAATATTAATCAGCTTAATTCTGCTTTTTTTTTACCTTGACCTTTACGGACAAGGTCAAAGCAACCAAAAATATCTCTCTTGTAACCTCTTTTAAGAGCGTATGATAGAAATGAGCTCAAAAGTGCTAGCCTTTTTTAGGCAGCTTTCATACCTTGACCGACATAGCAAAAGTTTCTGTATTACGTCACTTAGTCGAAAAGAATAAAATTTGAATTCAAAATCCTTCATCTCCAGTCAATTTCCTAAAAACAAACCCAAGGTCGCCGACTTATCGCTTATGTGAAGTCTTCCACGCCGAAAATGGGATCTAGCGGATTTCAAAATGCAGAAGTCACGTGACTTTTGGCCTTGACCTTCAAAATAAAGATCTGGGTGGCGAGATTACCCCTTAAGTATACCTTACATGTTATCGGACATGTATTTGAGCCCATTCCTAACCGTTGTAAAACAGAAATCATGTTATAAAAACGGTTTGACGTCAGTTTGACGTCAGTTTAAATGTTTCTCAATGTTTCCACCAAGGACTAGCAAGTCACATGATGTTATTTTATACTAGTTCACGACCGCTTAAACTGATTGTGATGGGTCAAAATGAAACTCAATGTAAAATTTTCACATCTTTTACGACAAAAATGTATCCTTTTGATTTTACCTTGCTGGAAGACTACTCTCTCCGACAATAAAACAACGCTCTTGAGACCTCCCGTCTCTGACAACCTTGTATTTTTTTTTTTTTTTGCTCTATTTTTCGCATAGGAAAGTTCAAGCTCAACTAGATGTGCCGCTTTGACTGACATCTTAAGATCAGCAGAAAACTACCGGGCGAGCGACTTGCTAAGTACTACGGGCACTGCTAACAATATACGAAGGTAAAAATATAGGATGCTACCTAGACCTGCAGTCCGAAAATGCCGTAATATCTTAAACCGAAATCTCTGAAAATGAGACTGCCAGTGGGATTACAAAAATTTATTACGATGTCTAAAATAGCGTGTTATGTTACTACCTATATCTCACTGGAAACCATCTGAGACCTGCAAAAAATAAACAAACAAATAAATAAAAAAAAAACAACTAGACCTGATTTTTCTATAGTGTACAGAAATATTGCAATATGAAATAAGAGAGTCGCAATCATCGTTGACAATAAAGCGTTAGCTGAACTAAAGATCAAGGTTTGCATCACAAAGATAAATCCTATCGCAGGTTGGAATCCGAAAATGAGGTCCCACTCGCCCAACTATAACAGTTTCAATTTTCAAGATAACACAGGTCATGTGACCTCTGATCTTAATCAAAGTAAAAATTTAGATCAAATCTAATTTTTTATATGTGAATCAAAGTTCGATGTTCCTCTATTCCATATATGCCAAACAGTGTCACCCCTTATTCTATTATGATCAGTTTCTATCCCTTATTGCTTTATATAGGGCTTGGGGCTCATAACCGAGCTCCGACTTGCTCGATATTTCGAGATAAATAAATTTTCTTAAAACGTACGTTTTCCGAAAATCTGTCCTTGATCCTTAAGGTTAAGGCTAAATATATATATATATTTTTGCTTGGTCAGTTCTTTCTACTTTAAAAAAATACCTATTTCATTGGCCTACCCACACTGCCTATTGGAAATCTGGAAACGCCAGGGTGGAAAATAAAAACACAGCACAAAAAGCAAACACAAATATGGCTGCCAGCAGCATTTTTGGCACTGATTGGCCCTTATATTGAAGTCTGTGATAGACTCTCCAACCCTCTGTAATTTCTTATCTGAAACCAACAATATAACATTAGTTGGCCTCGCTACAGGGCTTTTCAGCATGTAAGACTGAACAAAGCTTTTTTTCCAGCTGGAATAGTTTATCTCATTGCAGCATGATTACAATTAACTTGAGTTTGCTAGATTAGAAATAAGCAACATATTCGTCTTGTTACAGTTAAGTTAGCTAGGGAAATGAAATGTGTGCATCTTGAATATATGAGGATAGTTAAGACAGGATATGGCATACCTATTTTTATCAACAGTTGTAAAATGTATGATGTATTGAACATTTTCTTTCAATTTCGTTTGTTTGAAAACTATTCAGTTGTTTTATTTCCCCTCATCTTTAAAAACCAACAACGATCAACGTAGATTTCACAAAATAAGCATTCGCATAAATAACTTCAAAGCATTAAGATAACTGTTATAACAGTGCACTGTTGTTTGGAATGGCTCAGAGTTAATCTCCAATAAACTTTCTTCAATTGAATGGCATTCACAAACAAAATTATGTTTTTTTATGAAGGCCCTATTTTAATTGAAAAAGCACAGAGCAGAAGACTAGCTGAGGAATGTAAAGATGTTAACTGTGTTTTTTAGTTTTAAAGAAGTATTTAGTTGTTTATATGTTGTTTATTTGTTGTTATCAAGGTCAGAAATAGATGAATTAAGTCAAGACGACATTGAAGGAATTTCACCGGAAGTTACACAAGACATGGATAGCAGCGTAGTACGCCAAATAGCTGCGCACTACAGAGAGATGGTAACAGCTGAAACTGATAAATTAACAATCAATTAATCAAGCCCAGCTTAAGAATTATACTTACATAATTTAAAAAACGCAGTGACAATACAAAATGTTATATTTAAATAAGTATTAAATGTAACTCTCTGAAAAATTCATACATCAACAAATCGAATCGGTTCTGAGGCGTCGCGGTGACTTGCGGGCTCGAACTCAGCACCTATCAAATGCCAAACGTGTTCAATAGGACTCGTGTCAGATGAGTACGATGCCATTGTATGATCTGGATCTGATTAGAGCGCAAACAATTTCTATTCGCGTGAAGGCGCATGTTGTCGTTTGTACAGTGCGTTACAATTTTGAGTTCTAAGAGGGTTTCTACAAAAGCCTTGTGGTCAATTTGCCTTCGATGACTAGCAATAGGTAATTTCCAATCACATCGAATAGCACCGCACACCAACGCACTCCACATCAAATCTATTTCTTCATGAACACACAATGGGGCGAATCGCCCTCCTCACCATCAGTATATCCTTTGGCGCGTCGTTTCGAAACAACAGAGAGGAGTTAAATAGTCTTCTGTTTCTGGAAATGGTTTGTCCGGTAATGTTACTATTTACTGGCCGGATCATGGGGGATTTCCTTGCTGAGCCCGTCTCTTGGTGACGTTTGCTGAAGACGACAAGTCATTCCAGAGACTACCGTTTGTGCCATGCCAATATGAAGCAGTCCCGTTTTTGGCAATCTTTCATTTTCGCTTGAAATTTTAGCGTTTTTTATCGCAGTTTATTAAGTTTGGTCGGTTTTGCGTTTACTTGCACAATAAATACCAAAAAAAAAAAAAAAAAAAAGAAAAAGAAAAACGATGTAACCATCGTAGCATTTTGGAAAAGGTGTCAGACTGCAAAGAGTTAATATCTATGAGATTAATATTGTGTAAAATCTAGCAGAGGGACATCGGGTGTGTACCTGATAGACACCAATGTAAACAGAAAAATGTATCATTACGTTTGTAATTTGTGTGAGTATATAACTACTGGACCATAAATGATTTACTATCAATCATTGACCGGTTATAATTATAATGATTATATATTTATCTCTTGTACCCCTCCACCCTACATCCTATCTTTCTCAAAATATTTCAAAGATTTTTTTAAACTAAGAGAACAATCTTGACTACAAATTTTCAGTCAATCAATCAAAATTTACTCATAAATGTTTTATTGAGATTGATCCTGAAAGTCTGGATGCCGAGGGTGTGAGTCAAGCCATTGGAGTTGCCTCTCAATTGAGTTTGGACTTTTTTGACGGAGCACCTTTAGATGCACTAGAAAGTAATATGGAAAACATGACAGGACTGGGCAGCGCCAGATGTGCCCAGTTAAGACAACGGGTAAGATTCAGCAATAAAGCAGTGGCCTTTCATGGCGTATTTTCGGGTTGCAACTCTCCCCCCCCCCCCCCCCCCTTAGGACTTCAGCTCCGTGTTTTCGCAGAAACATGTGACTTGTAAGCTCGCTACTTCGGGTGGTTTCTAAAGTTGAACCACCGTCACAGTGCGGAAGTTAGATAGAAACAGGGTTAAAGTGAGATAGAGATCGGGTAAATGCGAGATAGAGACTGAGTAAAAGTGAGATAGAAATTGCGTAACAGTGAGAAAAAGTGAGGTAGACGTGTGATAGAGATTGGGTAAAAGTGAGATAGAGAGGGGGTGAAAGTGAGAAAGAGATGAGGTAACAGTGAAATAGAGATGGGATAAAAGTGAGATAGAGAGGGGGTAAAAGTGAGATAGAGATGTGATAACAGTGAAATGGAGATGGGATAAAAGTGAGATAGAGAGGGGGTAAAAGTGAGAGAGAGATGGGGTAAAAGTGAGATAGAGATGGGGTAAAAGTGAGATAGAGATGAGGTAACAGTGAAATAGAGATGGGATAAAAGTGAAATAGAGAGGGGGTAAAAGTGAGATAGAGATGTGATAACAGTGAAATGGAGATGGGATAAAAGTGAGATAGAGAGGGGGTAAAAGTGAGATAGAGATGGGGTAAAAGTGAGATAGAGATGAGGTAACAGTGAAATAGAGATGGGATAAAAATGAAATAGAGAGGGGGTAAAAGTGAGATAGAGATGTGATAACAGTGAAATGGAGATGGGGTAAAAGTGAGATAGAGAGGGGGTAAAAGTGAGATAGAGATGGGGTAAAAGTGAGATAGAGATGAGGTAACAGTGAAATAGAGATGGGATAACAGTGAAATAGAGAGGGGGTAAAAGTGAGATAGAGATGTGATAACAGTGAAATGGAGATGGGATAAAAGTGAGATAGAGAGGGGGTAAAAGTGAGATAGAGATGTGATAACAGTGAAATGGAGATGGGGTAAAAGTGAGATAGAGAGGGGGTAAAAGTGAGATAGAGATGGGGTAAAAGTGAGATAGAGATGAGGTAACAGTGAAATAGAGATGGGATAACAGTGAAATAGAGAGGGGGTAAAAGTGAGATAGAGATGTGATAACAGTGAAATGGAGATGGGATAAAAGTGAGATAGAGAGGGGGTAAAAGTGAGAGAGAGATGGGGTAAAAGTGAGATAGAGATGGGGTAAAAGTGAGATAGAGATGAGGTAACAGTGAAATAGAGATGGGATAAAAGTGAAATAGAGAGGGGGTAAAAGTGAGATGGAGATGGGATAACAGTGAAATGGAGATGGGATAAAAGTGAGATAGAGAGGGGGTAAAAGTGAGATGGAGATGGGGTAACAGTGAAATAGAGATGGGATAAAAGTGAAATAGAGAGGGGGTAAAAGTGAGATGGAGATGGGATAACAGTGAAATGGAGATGGGATAAAAGTGAGATAGAGAGGGGGTAAAAGTGAGATAGAGATTAGGTAACAGTGAAATGGAGATGGGATAAAAGTGAGATAGAGAGGGGGTAAAAGTGAGATGGAGAGGGGGTAAGAGTGAGATAGAGATGGGGTAAAAGTGAGATATAGATGGGATAAAAGTGAGATAGAGATGAGGTAACAGTGAAATGAAGATGGGATAAAAGTGAGATAGAGATAGGGTGAGAGTGAGATAGAGATGGGGTAACAGTGAAATGGAGATGGGATAAAAGTGAGATAGAGATGGGCTAAGAGTGAGATAGAGATGAGATAAAGTGAAATGGAAATGGGGTAAAAGATCCAGCTAGTTGAACTTAACATGCCCGACAATTTTACTTCATCCGAAAAGTGATGCAGCTTTTGCTTCAAAAATAATTCATCAACGACAATTTATGTTTTATTCGCATGGGACTGTTTGGTCTCGTTTCTATCTACAGTGTATCAACTGTCTATTGCATTTTTTGCTAAATATATCAATTGAAAAAAATATTAAAACAGACCTCGCATAAATTGCAGTATGAAGAAAACGGTGAAAGCCCTTGTGTAATGGTGAGAAATGGATTAACAGCTGGTTTTACCGAGAACGATATGGGGTCTTGTACCGCATCAGAAATGGGGGTCGACGGAGAGAATGAATTCACCCACTCTGTTTCACCCGATGTGGTAAGAAAAAGATTTTTTACCATTGTTCAGACCTTGTTTGATAAGTGAAAAACTTCTGGTGTACTTTTCAATCCTGCTGTGTCTGCGTGTCTTTATGTCTACTATTCAATCCTGATGTGTCTAGACGAGTTGACGTATACTGTTTAATTCTGACATATCTGGGCGACTCCATGTAGACTATTCAGTCTTAACATATCCGGGTTACCGGGTGACTTTTTGTACATTATTCAATCCTGACGTATCTGGGTTACCGGGTGACTTCATGTACATTATTTAATGCTGACCTGCCTGGGCTATTTGACGTACACTATTTAATTATGACGTGTCTGGCATGTCTGGGCGACTCCATGTACACTATTCAATCCTGACGTATCTGGGTGATATGAAGTACACTATTCAATTATGACGTGTCTGGGTTACCGGGTGACTTCATGTACATTATTTAATGCTGACGTATCTGGGTTACCGGGTGACTTCATGTACATTATTTAATGCTGACGTATCTGGGTTACCGGGTGACTTCATGTACATTATTTAATGCTGACGTATCTGGGTTACCGGGTGACTTCATGTACATTATTTAATGCTGACGTATCTGGGTTACCGGGTGACTTCATGTACATTATTTAATGCTGACGTGCCTGGGTTACCGGGTGACTTTATGTACATTATTTAATGCTGACGTGCCTGGGCTATTTGACGTGTACTATTTAATTCTGACGTGTCTGACGTGTCTGACGTGTCTGGGTGACTTCATGTACGCTATTCAATCCTGACATATCTGGATGACTTGACGTATATTGTTCAATCCTGACGTGTCTGGGTGACTTGACGTATACTGTTCAATCCTGATGTGTCCGGGTGACTTTATGTAGGGTATATGTTTCGTGTGATCTGAAAAGCGGAATACAGTAACGAAGGCGCTTGATTGAATGATATACTGTAAAAACTCTTCTACACTGGTGATAATAACCAAATAATCAATGAGTAAAAAAGGGAGTTAACAAATGCAAATGTTCCTCCTTCATCAGCACGAGTAAAATCAGCCACAAAACAAAATCAATGCGTGGGATTGCTTTTTTGTATCTCCATCAAAACTATTAGACTATTCGAGAATTTAAAGGCTGCAGAGATGTTATCGTCTCACGTTGAGGCCTAAAAACATTCCATAAACGTTTGAAATGGAAAATTGTGGGTGTTGAAAGGAATCAGTTTCAGTGATTGATTGGCTTGGAACCATTTTCTATTAATTAATGCAGTAACTCGTCTTGGGAATCAAATAAATTATGATAATCGTACATTTTGCACAACGCGGTTGTTTGTGGATTATTTTGAACTTTTTCAATTTTTGGGGTTTGAAGTGTCCGGCGATACTCATTCCACGTACGTCACTATTTGAGACTGTATTTGTCATAACGAGTTCGAGTAGCGTATGACATCATGCCTGCTGCGTAGAAACTTGTGTCGTCTACGGATGAAGTAGCTCAACTTTAATGACTCGTTTATCATAATGAAAAAAGGTTCTTCTTATATATTATATATTACAAAAATTTCAGGCACGGGTAATGGTGGCTAGATACGAAGAAGAGGCTGGTGTCAGCCCAGCAGACGACAGCAGTGGCGATCACTGGTCTCTTGATCAACTGAGCACGTACGCCTTTAAACACTGTTCAATTGAAAAGATGATTTTTTCATTACAGGGCAAAGGTTCTGGAGTCGTGTTTTCTTCAAAAAATTATATCGCTAAGTAACATTTTCGGGTACATTAGGAAATTCGGGTACATTTTTGTCTATCTAATGTTGCAAGGGGTCTAGGACAATGCCAGACAAAAATGCCCGACATACGACACTACTCAACAGAAAAATACCCGACAGGACAATATCCGTTCGAAAATACCCAACAGCACAGTCTTTTATTTCAAGACAAATCACAACTGCTAACAGTTCATGTACACTTGGAAAATGTTACAAAGTTTCAAAAATGCCCACAAAATATCACACCAAAGGGATCCAAAGGGAACATCGCATCAACTGTGGTTTTACAATGTCAGGTTACAGGCGCATGTTTTGTGTTACAAAGTATCAAAAATGCCCACAAAATATCACACCAAAGGGATCCAAAGGGAACATCGCATCAACTGTGGTTTTACAATGTCAGGTTACAGGCGCATGTTTTGTGTTACAAAGTATCAAAAATGCCCACAAATATCACACCAAAGGGATCCAAGGGAACATCGCATCAACTGTGGTTTTCACAATGTCAGGTTACAGGCGCATGTTTTGTGTTACAAAGTATCAAAAATGCCCACAAAATATCACACCAAAGGGATCCAAGGGAACATCGCATCAACTGTGGTTTTTACAATGTCAGGTTACAGGCGCATGTTTTGTGTTACAAAGTATCAAAAATGCACACAAAATATCACACCAAAGGGATCCAAGGCAACATCGCATCAACTGTGGTTTTCACAATGTCAGGTTACAGGCGCATGTTTTGTGTTACAAAGTATCAAAAATGCCCACAAAATATCACACCAAAGGGATCCAAAGGGAACATCGCCTCAACTGTGGTTTTTACAATGTCAGGTTACAGGCGCATGTTTTGTGTTACAAAGCATCAAAAATGCCCACAAAATATCACACCAAAGGGATCCAAGGGAACATCGCATCAACTGTGGTTTTTACAATGTCAGGTTACAGGCGCATGTTTTACGCAATCCCACGCAATATATTCCAGCACGTGGCGGTTGAAATGAATATGTTTTAACCCCGAAAATTCAAGATTTTTGTGCATTTTGTTCTCACCTGTCCAGACAGTTGTTTAAGCACTTTTAGACAATTTACACCATTTGAAAACTTGACAGAACAGAATAAACACGTGATGTCGAATGAATCCTAGCGATTTTCAAAAGGATTCCCATGTAGGAATTTTTATGCTGTATTGTTTAGTCTGACTGATTATCTTTCAGATTCACCTGTACATTTGCCCAAGGTGCTTCCGAAGACCTCCTTAGTGAGTTTCCACGGGACACGATCTTCGATGCAGTCGAACTGGTATGCATCAAGCCCCACAGCCCTTCCAGTATTTAAGAGCAATAAGATCTTTTATTATTGCAGACAAACACATAGAGAGGTATACTTCCCAGTTAACTCGATGAATGAGGCCTTGAAAAACAAAGAAATGTAAACGTTTTGCAGTTCTCTGTAGCTATTGGCTAACAAAAAGAGGGAGGGAGTGAGTGAGTGAGAGAGAGAGAGAAAGAGAGAGGGAGAAAGAGAGAGAGAAAGAGAAAGAGAGAGAGAGAAAGAGAGAGAGTGAGAGAGAAAGAGCGAGAGAGAGAGAGAGAGAGAGAGAGAGAGAGGAACTAAACTGGAGTTGTATCGTGGAGATGTAAAAAGCATTATAAATCGAGGTTGTAGTGTACGCATAAACCATTTTAGTCCAACAGCCGAGTCTCTAAAGCGGTTGTGTATAACACCCCTTTACTCTGCAGACTTTCTGGGGATTCCGTGAAAATAGTAGTCATAAAGTGAGGGACTACTATTTAAGAATATCCATCCGCTCTGTTGATACACAACAGATAGATCTCTTAAGGGTCATCTGTTTTGTAACAATGTCACTCTAGTCGTTGCATGTGCAGGTTATCAAATGCGGATATTTCAAAGAGGACAGTTTCTTCGGCTGGCTCTTTGGCATCCCCATACCAGCTACAAACTTATTACCAATCATTGATAAATAAAACACATCATAAGCAAAGCAATGGGCACCATATACAGTAGTATGTGAGATGCTTGTGTATACCAAGCCTCCCCCCCCCCATCTTGCTACATTGTATTATAGAATTGCTGCTCTCTGTTTCTCCTGGTTTATCACCCTTTCTTTTTTAGATTACAGAAGAGACATGTGAATTAAGCCCAGAGCAGGTACGTTTCTCTGTACTTTCCTCATTACCTTTTTGTGACAGAATCTGTTTCATACAGAAGCTATAATATCATGCTTTCTTCTTGACCAGTGAATTATTGTTATTAGAGTTTTTAATATAGACATGTTTGTTGCTGCAAATCCTTATTGAAATTATCTGGGAGACACAAAAACAGTCCTGAAATATTGCGCAATCGCTTGTCCAAATTACACGGGTTATTCATGCAGTAAAACTCACAATTGAGTCTGAAACATTGTATCGGGTTCTGAAACAGAAAGGTATCTGGATTATCCAGGCTCTTAATGCATAGAAACCAATGAAAAATTAAAGGGACTGAAATATTTTTTCCGAATTAGGGAGTTTTCCACATTATAAAGGTTTGATAAGGATTCTAAATTACAGGGGTTTTTCTCTTTACTTCACTCGGCTTAAAATTTAGCGGTAATTATGAAAGAAACAAAAAACTCAAACAAAACAAAACGCAAATAATTCAGTGTTCTTTGTTAAGGAATTGTAGATACAATATTTCAGACGTTTCAGACCCAATTGTGGGTTTTACTATTTGAATAACTCGCGTAATTTGGACTCCTTATAAACTTTTATAATATGGACAACTCCTTAATTCGGACATAATATTTCAGTCCCTTTAATTTTACCATTCCAGTCCATTTTTGGGGGAGGGGGAGGAGAGGGCGCGGAGGATTGGGAGAGGAGAGGTGGCGCATGTGTGTTTGTTTATTCCATGCTTACCTCACTCTTTGCTGTGACAGGCAGAGGTTTGGCACACCACAGTGGGTAATATACGAGGCAGACTTACGTCTGATCAACTCACGCAAGTGGCGGGATTTGCACGAAACAGGCCGTGAGTTTTTAACTACATTTTTTAAGCAAAGAACACTGAATTATTTGCGTTTTGCTATGTTTGTGTTTGTTTCATAATTGCAAATAAGTTTAAAGCCGAATAAAGTAAACAGAATGTATTTCAAGACATGAAAATATAGCACTTTGTAAACAACCCTCGACAGCACATTGGGACTTCATACTGACCAATTCCATGTCAACCTTCATTATAACGTCATAAGATGTACCACATACTTTCATAGTTTCAAACAATTTTATGTTTTTATATGATGTTATAATAAAACACGCTTCCTCAGCCTCGGTACCTCAGAGAGCAGTGAGTGCTGCCACGGCCCAACATAGGTATATCTAGCACTGAAATTCAAATTGGTTACACGAGTGTAGTTCTTAAAAGAACTTTCCTTTTGTGGCAAACACCGAGTGCTGAATGACAATCACACCCGCTTTCAACGAAATTTTTACTTCGCGAATTTTTGGACACGCATGGTAACCAGTATGATACCAAGTGTCCCCTCCCGTGCACTCAGGGAAGTGAATGGTGTGGCGGTTGTACTTGGTTTATAAAGTACGGTATGGAAAAAATTGTTCAATCAAACATATTTTGTTCGAACTGACCACTAATTGTTTTTGGTAAATCCAACTGGAAAAGATTTCAGAAAATTATAAGCACCATAAAATACCAGGTCAAGTCCCACGTAACGGTAACTGAACATTTTGTGAAATATATGGGGACACTGATATCGGGTTGGACGTGAGTACCGCATCCATTCAGAAATCTCAGCATCCAGGTACTCTCGTATAACCATGGGGACCGTATGATTGACACTCACAAATGTTAAAATCCGGGCACTGTTCCATAACTATGCAGATGAGGTGATGCTTAGGATAGTTTTTTTAGAGGGTTGGTCTTGTAATCCCAAGGTCACGTAATCAGGGATTGACGTTTGCCCCAGGTGCTCAACTCAAAATTAACGCCCACTAATTCTTTCGACAATCCCCATTTGAAAAAAAAGATTGGTAGTCACAAATGTCAGCACACGGGTACGTTTGTGAAACCATGGAAACCGTATTATTGATAGGGCCGATGAGGCGGATGACATCGAGGACGAAGCAGAACGGTGTATGGTGTACGAGGCACAGATCACTGCTAACGCTCAGAGAGATGTCACCAGCGCTACCAATAGAGAGCTCAGCGATATGTTTGAGGACGCTTTGTCCAGACATGTAAGATTTCCCATGCCCGAGGATGGGGTGGGTGTGATTGTTGTATGGGTAGGGCGGGGACACTAACTTATGTATATTGTTTACCATGAGTATTCATTAATTATTTCTTATATAGTGATTCCTATATATATATATATATATATATATATATATATATATATATATATATATATATATATATATATATATATATATATATATATATATATATATATATATATATATATAGCATATAGGATATAATTCTTGGGAATTCTTCAAATTCTTATTTGTTATGCCTTTATCATCGTATTTTCGGTGTGCAGTGTGTGGATGGCGTCCAGGTGGACATGACGTCAGGGGACATCTCCGCCGACGTCGTTCAAGGCCTGGGAAGCATTCTCTGCGGAGCAACTGAAGGCTTTGTAAATATGCACTCGTTAACCTTTACAAAAAATCTACTTTTTGCCAGGTGCAGAGCTTTTTCAGCCAGAGAGATTCCTAAGTCACAAGGATAGTTTTCTTTAAATAGATTTCTGGGCAGAGACATGTCTCAGACATAGCTGTTGCTTGTGCAGGAAGGTCTCTCATCGCACGGATAATTTTTCGTCATAATACTGTGCATAACCAAAAAGCTGCACATTTTTTATCCTCTGATTAAATGGAATAATTCTAACGCAATTTGAAGTGAAATATATTTGTAAAAAAGTTATGTAAAAACTGTGTATTTGTTTAAGAGCAAAGAGTTGGTCAACAGGTCCGACCCATATACTACATTGCGATGATGTCATTTCACTACACACTTTTTGAGTTTACCTCCATTATTACAACATCACAACTAAATAAATAAAAAGCCACGACATATATATGCTGTTATTATTGGCAGCTTCAACGAGTGTCGGGTGCAGAAACGCTACAGATGATAGCGACAGAAATGCAAGACGCGCATTGCACGACGGTCATGTCGCAATCAACTGTTGATACCTTTGCCTCGCTTATCATCGAGCATGAGCCAGATGGGTATGATTTCGCTGATACACGTTTTGGTCTTCGGTGGCGGAGGGGTGATTCAACTTCAAAAAATCACTCGAATTAGCCAGTTTACCCCGGTCAAACGTAAACAGTCTATTTTTTCCGATTTAAAAGGTGAGGGTGAGTTTAATCCCTGAACCTCCTGGATAGCAACTACTCTCTTCACATTCATTTTGGTTTTGTTTCGGGATTTGTCCTTTATTTTCATCCCTGCACAGTCCAGTTTATTTGTTCTTCTTCAACACAACATCATTTCTGCAATGTCAGTATTTATTTTTTTCAGTATTTGCCTTTGTCAATATTTTTCTATATCGTATCCATAAAGATATTTTAATTAAATTTTCTTTCACACTACTTCTTGAGCGAAAGCAAGATTTTTAAAACATTTTTGGTTCAATGTAGCCATCTATAAGTGCGCAGCCGTGAAGGGGTAGCAAACTAGGAATTTGAGTAAACATAGGTTGTAACTGGTGCGTGCTATCAACAATTTTGCATACAGAGCATGTGGGACGGGTTAAAAATTCTTAAATTATTGCCTTTGTACTTAACGGTTGGTCTTTTATCAAAGATAAATAAGTAAATTTGTAATCAGGCGTACTAAATTATGTGTTTTGCGACACATACTATGGTGCTGATGTCACTGATGGTTGTGTACCAGGATCACAGAGGACAACGCTGCCACGTACGCTCTGTTTGTGGGCGCGGTGAGCGAGATTGACTCCAGGGCTGTTGCTGATGTCCTCTACCCCGCTGCTGCGTACATCATTGATGCTATGAATGAAGAAGAAGAGGCGAGACAGCAGAGAGAAGACAGGGCACTTCCGGTTGGCTGATTTTCAAACATCTTCTTCTTTGACAAAATATAATCTTACACTACTGGCATCGACATAGTGACGTATTCCTCACTGTGATCCACGCTCTTTCTACCGACCTCTCCGCCCAACCCCACAAAGGGCTATCGTGTTTATGCAAATGTCAACCAATTTAAGTGTCTTAGAGAACAGAAAAGGTAGGATAATAAAGCTACTGAATTCTGAGTTGGGGCAACTGAGTCAAACGCCAATCTCCGATTACCAAACAGAGAGAGAATCGAACTCGTGACCTTGGGATTACAAGACCAAAAGGTATGATAATAAAGCCAATAATGCCCTAATGGTATGAGAACTCCCCCTGACCTCGTTTGTCATCGATATGGTCTTACCCATGACAGCTAACGCCATCAACAAATCACTAAGTTGTAATAAAAATGCAGTGCTAGAAGGTTAGAGTTCCATGTGTGTTGTGCAGGCTGAGTCAACCACTTATGCAGATCGTGTGGTGCCGGATACAATGACTGCTTACCGAAACGCCGACAGTAGGAGGAAGCGAAGTGGAGACATTACGTGCTCTGACGTCACAGTGAGTAAAAGCAAAGTTTAGTTTATGCGTTTTCTGTCCTCTAATAGAAGTTCAACTAGAAGTACATGTGATGGGGTGGTCGGTAGTGTTGCAGATGGATATCCAGGAGACCATAAGTAAGGTTTAGTTATAAATTAGTGCGGGGATCGTACTACCAAAGCATTACTAGTGTAGTTTAGCAACTAGTCCATTAAAGTCTTTTTTTGCATTGTCTATATAATTCCAGTGACAACTGTGCAATGTATTTAACAACAGAACCCCCATGCAAACAGAGAACACACATGACCCCAACTGCCCCCTCCCGAGTTTGTGACATCAGTCAATGGTTATAACATATGTGCACGCACAACCTAGAACTCACTTCCCTCCGTGTGTATACGATATTTATATATGGCTCCTTATTCCACCATTAATTAACAAAATAATCTGAAACAAATATAAACTAAAAGTGAATGTGCATTAGGATGAATGTTGATTCTGCAGCTTGCCGGAGCGGCTTCGGTCTATTTCACCGCGAACGAGTTATCGACACTGGACGATTTCGACGACTGCGCAGCAACCTTGGGAGAAATCGAAGGCTGGAACAACAACCAACTGGATGAACTCGCTACTCTTGCCAAAACGGTATGGTTTATTTATAATTTTCTGTTGATGTCGTAACGGACAGGCACCATTGTGTGAGTCACGTTTATCAATAAATTGTGAGCAATTTTTTTTCAATTGATATTGATATGGAGGGCGCATTGTCATCAATTGACTGCGGGAAAGAGAAACTCAGGAGAAGAACATGAATATATTTTCTTTGAATTGTGGGTATTTGAACAATGTTAAGAAGTCGCACTGTTTACTGTGTGGTTTTAGGGTCAGACGTCTGTCTTGTGGTGGTTTTATGGTCGCATTACCACATGGCAGTGAACAACACTGACACTCAAAAGTATTCTTTTTTGAAATTTCAATACTTATCTTTTCGCTATAATTATTATATCTTATTGCTGTTATTAATTTTTTCACATTTATCTCATAGTCCTGGGGAAACGACGTCTCTGGATGGACTACACTTGAGATTCAAACAGCTGGAACCATCGTGGCTGGACTATCCGTGAACGAAATGGGCAATCTGGGTCTGGCTTCCAATGACGTCATGGCAGTCTTGGGCCAGTACGATATCTATTCAACCTCCCAGGTGAACAGCGCATGTTCTTCTTGTATGACACGCCAAGGCACTCTCTTTAATAAATGCTACTAAATACCCGAAATATATTTCATAAAAATAAAAAAATCTGAATCTAAAGATATCCATATTCCAGGAAAAGAGCTAAATTTTTTGTGATAAATGGAGAAAGTCTTAATATTTTAACAAACAGCACGTAAACAGGATTCTTTATTTTACTAGTTGGAAGCTGCCTTTGAAACTTACTTAGAAGGAATGTACGGCGGAGGGAACACCGGAAGTTCACTGACCGCCACAGACCTGACAAGCCTTGGAGAATTCATCTGCGGTGCGGAGACGAGTGTCATTAGAGATATTGACACCTCTGCTTATCTGTAAGTCGTAGTGGTGAATGTCAGTTTTTTGCTAAGAGCGGGAGGGGGTTCAACTTCGCGGGCGTGTTTACGTGTCAGTTCAACATCGAAAACTACTTGCAGTACCTAGTTTTCCAACAAAACTTTTTGGTGAAATCACAAATACCACCTCGTCTAATTAGAAATAGTTTTACTTTATATGGAATGGGTATGCCAAAATTGTTGGTAAATCGTTGTTATTTTTGTTTGCATTATTCTGTATGGTTTAATAATTTTTTAATCTAAAATTCAATTTTCTTGACTAGATAGATCCCTTCTACAAAGATTTACACCTTATCTGTAATTACTCCTATATTGAGAATTCATTCACTTTGAACCACGAAATCGTATATGGAAATGGTCTATGTCCGACTTGAGTCGGTCCCTTTTTCGGTAAAATGAAGTTTATATCGAAAAATTTTTAAATTAAGAAAGGTTGCTTTCATTGTGCAGGATCATGGATTTTACTTACGCATGTTTTACTGCACGTAGCGCAGGTTTTACTGCACAGATCGTACATTTAGTGTACAGAAAGCCGGATGAACCGTGCGTAACACAGTTTTGTTGTAACATAACCTAGGTTTTACAATACAGAAGGCGGTTTTACTGCGCACAACAAAGGTTTTAATGCAAAGAACGTAGGTTTCAGTGTACAGAACGTAGGTTTTGTTATATAGAACGGACGTTTTACTGCACAGAACGTACACAGAAAAATTGCACTGTACAGACCACAGGTTTTACTATACATAAAACAGGTTTCACAGTACAGAACATTTTACTGTACAGAACGCCGGTTTACTCTTTAGAACGTAGCTTTTACTATGCAGGACCACGTCTTTCTGACAAAACGTAGGTTTTTGCTATTCAGAGTGTATTACTGTGCAGGATTTAAGTTTTACTGTGTCAAAAATAGGTTTTACCATACAGAACGAACGTT
The DNA here is from genome assembly GCA_949752745.1 of Protula sp. h YS-2021. Classification (NCBI taxonomy): domain Eukaryota; kingdom Metazoa; phylum Annelida; class Polychaeta; order Sabellida; family Serpulidae; genus Protula; species Protula sp. h YS-2021. The sequence continues at coordinate 9,451,950 of OX457030.1, read as the reverse complement.
TATCAAGCATTAGGTATGTTTAACGGTACAGAGCACAAGTTTTACTGCACTATTGTCAAGTGTATTGTAAGTTTTACTGCTATTGCCGTGATCCAGGTCGGCCGCGTCTACCATTGGTTCCGTGTGGAGTTGTGATGAGGACAGAATGCAAGCCTTCGCTGATCTGGCTATTGACGCTTTCGGTGACGTCACCGAGTGGTCAGTGGTAGACATCGGTACCATTGGCAACATGATTGGTTAGTATAAACCGACTGTGAAAGGAAATTGGATTTTAATAGCCAAACCAAAGAAAACATAAAAGGGAACCATCATTTGATTTGTGTTTGCCCAAATCTACGCGTCTGTACTGAAGGGCCGTCGATACATTCTGCTTTGAGACTCGCGGGCATTTTTAACATTATGCGGTACATTATTAGTACTGGTTCCCATTCGAGAACAAAGCGTTGCCTAACAACTTCATGAAATCAGTGAAAGATTGAAACCAGCTCAGGGAAAAGTCTAGTATGTTTCTTCTGCTAAGAGGTTCCTAGGGGGCACTCACGCTCCAGCTGGTTGCCGTGTGTGATCATGTCTTTTTAAAACGACCCCTTAACTCAGAGTGCTAGTTTTAAAATAAATATTACATCTTAGCACAGAATGTACAGATCCAAAGAATCGCCCTTTTGTGGGAAGCTGACCGAGTCTAGCCTCAAAATCACCCGTTCTCCGTGTTTTTAATAATAGTATTAAGTAATAAGTAGTTTGCCACCCGGGTTAGATTAGGGATGTACGTAATCATAACTGACAATTGTAAATCAGTCTTGAAATAAATCGGTGATGAATGTTCTGTTTGTATAAACATTAGGCGGCATAACTTCACGTGATATGCGGGACTTGACGGAAACCCAGATAGGCGCTATTAGTACCGCGGCTGTATCTCTCGTCCCGCCAGACACGCTGGCTGTAAGTCACATGACAATCTCTGTAATTTCTTGTTTTTCAAATTGCTTCTGCTTTTTAATGTTGAGTTCTTGGCTGGTATTGTTGATGCTAATGGTAGAATAGAGACAGATATTTGTTGTAAATATAACGGGTATGGAAGGATCATGGTGGCAGTTATTGGCGGCAGTGACAGGGTCTCAGGCTTGCCTTTACTCACACACGCCGACACAGATCCTCTTTGATGTCGTCTGAAGTGTTCTGGACAAGCTCTGTCAGTTTAATATTGTAAGAGATGTACATGTCTAAAGGAAATTGACCTTCACTCGATCTGACAATACTCTGTTTCTCCTCGCACGACAGGCGCTTAGCGTCAATCAGATTGGCTACCTGAGCGAAGCTCAAGCCGAAGCGGTGACGGAGGAACAACAGGAGGAGTTCACTAACGCCCAACTCGAGGCCCTGGAAGACGCCGGCGGCACCATTGAAGTCAGCTTAGATTCAGATTCAGAAGAAAGCGCTGCAGGTGAGGGCAACCGTTAAGTAGGTTGCTTTATTATAGAACTGAGATATGTGGGATTCAAGTGTATTCTACAGTGTATTTGTCTTAGTTTAAACTATTGTTGTTGTTGAGTTGATCAGGAATAGAGCTCTATTGAAAAATTTAACCTGACGCTTAGGCTTGTGTTTCGGACACATTGTATTGCTGGAAGTTAGAGATTTCTATTTCGATTTTTGTTATCAAATAAATTGCTTTAAATTATGAGCAATGTAACAGTAACTGAGGACTATTTGTTGCTTACAGGAGCTGTGCTGGTATCTGTGATTAATCTACTGCTTGCTTTTATCACCGAGAGAATCTTCTAAACGTTACTGTTTGGAATCTACGTTTGACCTGTGAAAAAAACAACAATTCGAACATTAAAACATGAAAATGTTACTGAAACCATTTTAAAATAAAATTCAAGAAATTCAATCTTTCTGTCTAATGTAACAGAATTTGTAAAGATTATTTGTAAGAAGCACAAAGACAACAACAACATCAACAGCAACGGTAGCGACAACAAGAGCAACAGCGAAAACGACAATAAAGATAAAGTATGAAAAATGTATGGATGAAATGCAGATATTCAAAGAATTTAACATTGGCTTTGAGCATCTAAAAACGTTTTTGCTTAAATGTTACTAATAGCTAAATCTTCCAGCTGTTTTTATCCTTTTCGTTAGCATACTATTTAAAGAAGCAAAATTATTTTGCTATTTCTTTAGCGAAGATGGAAACATTTTACATTGTAACTGAGATTACAAAACAACCAATCGGTTACGTGGTTCTGTTCTTAAAAGGGACAGATGCAATTTAGTAAAGTTTGTTTGACATTGCCAGTTTCTTTCTAAATCACTAAGCTTTTGTCCACGGTTTTTTCTTTAGCAATGCATACATGATTTTGTAGCAAAAATATAAAGGATACATAGCAAGACAAAATGAAAAATATTCCATAAATATGTTTTTGTTTGTATTTAATATGTTTGGAGCATAATACATAATGCATACACTTCTTCGTCCAATGCAATACAGATATTTTATTTATTTAAATTGACGATGTTTCTATGTGATTGCTTTGATTTTGTAAATAGCATATACATTTGCTCTAAATTTCAGGCCTAATATTTAATGTATTTTAGAATATCCATATAAAAATGCAATAAAAATTTTTTTATTCCATGTTCTTGCGTTTCTTTAATGAAATCGGGAAGTTTCAAGAATTCAGTGAGGACTCTTAAGCAACGTTAGACATCCAAGTAAAGTTATGTTGTTAAAAATTCATCACCACATCTACCTTGCATTGCCAGCCACGATCCAGGAAGGAAGAATCTTAATTGCTAAGGTCCCTAAGGTGCAATTTTCTTATATAACATTCAAGCACTTACCAAAGGATCCTCTTTTAGAGATGCTTTGTAAACGGTGGCACACAAAAGTGTTTTTAATTAGGTTGTGTTATGAATTTTTGAAGGAATTTTATCCAGGGATCCTACCGTGCATTGCTTTTACAAGCTCCGAATGACAGCCTCCTGCTACACTGTCTTAGGTTAACGGGTAAAAATAAAATTAACCTGCAATAGTGACTGTTAAAGGACTATCAGTGAATCTGTCCCCTTAAAACACAGAAAGATTTCAGTATCACATTAAACTCTCAACTACCCTTGTTATTTTTTTTTAAATGTGCACGACTCCATATAGCTGTTAAACGATTTTAAAAGAAACGAGAGGCACGATTTGACGAAAGTCAAATCAGTAAACACTTGGCCCATATTAAAACAAAACCCCTAAAATTTCTATTTTTTTTAAATTCGAGTTTAGTACGATCCCGTTCTAAAAGGATAATTCACTTTTCATAACCATGTATCCTGCTGAAAACTGAGCTGCATATAAATGTGCATTTAACATGCCTGGCGAAGAGCCCCCACACCACTATCCAACCACTCTCGAGAGTTTGATTTTTAAAGACTTTCGAAACGTCTGTTGTACATTTTGACCGTTATAACTTATAATTCGATGAGTAGCATCCAAAAAGTACATCGAAAATTTTATGACAATTAATGATTTATATATATATAATATTTTATATATAATGATGCATTAAAATGATGCACACAGAAATGTGCGCTATTAAATTTGAAGTCTATTTAAAGTCTATTAATTTATGATGCTCAGCTGCACACAAGTTCAACTGATCTCGAGCTATACTGCATGCACACACATGTACGTATTTTTAGCAATGCGCCAATTAAAGCTCCACTCTGTTTACAGCAGACCTCAGCTGTGAGGTAATAGCAAACTATGCACAGCGAGCATCAGCCTCTGGCACATTGCAGAAGAAAGGAAAAATTATCCTGTCTTTGCGTATTGATTTGACCTTGAAAGCAACTTTAATAATAAATAAAACATATTCATAGAGCTAGTTTCCGTCCAGTTCTATATAATGCGAAGGTTTGGTGTCAATCGGACCAGCTGTTTCTGACGAGTTGTGATGACAAAATGACAGTTGACTGTAAAAAAACGATGAAAATCTCACGAGTTCCCTAATACATACTTCAACTAATATTGCAGAACAGCATATGTTATATGTTAAAAAATATGTTTGCTAAATTAAGTGTCGTTCGCAACCTCTATAGGTGCGGGGGTGGGGGAGTGTAAGCAATTTTTTATTACTGAGTAAGACAGCAAGTTAAATGTCTGCTATTTGGTTTTTTACACTATAACAAAGTTGCGAGTCTACATTTTCTGATGAAAATTGGTAGAATACTGTGTTAAACAGAATATGGTGACTGGATTACTTAAATTAATTTGCTCAACAGATACCTGGATAATTTATATTTCACTTTCCCTGTTTCAGCTTTCACTTTACTATACAGAAACACCACCAGTCTGCCAGTTTCTCATGCTACCACAAAGGCACCCAAATTAAATTTTGAAGAGAAAGTGTAAGGAGAGGGCTGATACCATAATGCGTTTTAGGTACATATGGTAAAAAATAAGCTCCATATTGCTCGATTTCTAACAGTTTTCCAGATAATGGTCAATATCCGGTTTTTTTACATTAATCATGGCGAAAGAGGTCAAGGTCACCGAGACACGTCTTATGTGTAGTCTTTTAGGCCCAAAGGGTCGAACATAAGACAAACGATACTTACTACATTATGTCTCTGCCAAATTTGGTGTTCCTAGCCCTGGCAGTCTCAGAGGATTTTGAGTGACAATGTGTTCTAATTTTAAATTTCAATCAATTTTTGCATATAAAAGATTAATAAATTTCTTAAAAAATTGAGCTCGACCAACTGAACATGCTATACTATGTCTGTGTCAAATTTGGTCGTCCTAGCCCTAGCAGTCTCATAAGAGTTTTCGTGATAATGTATTGGCGGAATGGTAAACATACGGAAACACTACCAAATCGTATGAAAGCAAAAAACTAGGGGATTAAAAATTCCCAAATGTAAAAATATGAGAATATATGGTTAGTATGATTTTCCTAATGACATATAATGAAATGCATGCGATACACCAGAAGCATTGCAAAATTTATTTGGATTCTAAACTGTCGCGAACCTCGTAAGAGCCGCGATTGGAAAGGAATGTACACAGCTTGTGTCGTTTGAAGGCGGAACAGGGGTGAATGATGGGTTGATTTAGTATTTTTATTACCTAATAAAGTGGCAAAGATGCGCTTTCCATTTTTCAAAGCGCTATCATTGCAGCCTTAAATCACATGCAGAAGAATAAGAAAAATATACCCTTTTGCTAATTTAGAAAGCCTTCTCTACTGTTACTTTCCGTAACAGTCTTTTACCCTGAATTAATAATTCAATAAAAGGTTCAATTTTATCTACATATATGCTGTTGAGTCTTGTATTTTCTTTAACTTCAAGTGTTACCCAGTTGTAATCTTTCTGTTTGGAATCCGACCGTGAACTGGCAGTGGACTGTGCACCTCAACTCTGCAGGGGATTTATGTACCGACGATCCAGGGTGCGCATCTCAGACTGTCAAGAGCAAAGTGAATTTATCTATGGAGCAATCTAAACACGGCATCATCGCAAATTGGTTATAAAACAATGCCAGAATAATTATTAAAACTTGAAGCGAGCTTATCTGAAAAAGTAAAAGAAGACATATTTCGCATTGCCGGTAGTACAAAAATCAGGAATTGAGGCGAGTAGGGCCTCTAATGCCTTTAAAATATTTACAATGGAAAGAGCATTATTCCAAGGCTCTTACAACATATAGCGTTTTAGGTGTCACGTGACCGCATAGGTTTTTCATGTTACATTTACAGTTATATTTTGATTGATCGTAGATGGCTACAGAAATAAAACTTGGTGAGCACTATTATAGACTATATGCTTTACTTTATCCACAGTGAGCGACTGCGTTGTTTCTTTCTGATATATTATGTAGCAGTAGATATGCTATTATCGCCCACTGCCACACACTTGTACCAACAAGAGTTGCTTAACCCTACTGGTAAGGTCACCGGTGGCACTATCACTCCTTATGATCAAATGGCAAAATTCCAATTACTTATGATACTCTCAATAATATTATTGTTGAATGTACTAAGGAGATGAGATTGAATTGGTTTCAGTAGTGACAACAAAACGCTAAAATCCCGACTCCACTAAATAAGCCAGCTGCACATTTGGCAATCCTTACGACTCAAATCTAGCTTATTTTGCGAAAGTATGCAAAAGTAATTTGCTTTGAACCACGTAAGATTTTCATTTCACCAGTCTGCATCCAGTGGTTCCCCCATCCACTCGTATGACCTTTGAGCAAGCTCCAAGGTGCGTGCTTATTTATCACCCTTTAGTTTTTACGAATCAAATTAGTAAAGTAAACTCACTTACACACGGGGGATCATTGCAAGTTTTTTTTTTGGCAGAAACTCTGTGGTAGAGACATTGTAGAGCATGCTGACGACTTGTTCGCTACAAACTGCTAGATCGTGACTTTATCTTGACTGACAATCTGGAGTTGTCTTTAAAAAATCTGGAGTTTTCTTAAGCCCACCTGAAAAAATCTGACACTTTGAGGCGATCTAGCTGACGACTAGCCCACAGCGACGGCCTACATAGTCAGTTAATACTTCAGATACTAAGGTGTATTTACCAAGGCTGCTCAGAATTATGAGCATTTTGATATACCTGAGACCTATCTCTAAGATTTTTTAAACCTAACATTTTTCTAGTTTACCGTTCAAATTGTGTATATGGATTACAGACTAACTGACGTATGGGAAAAAACTCAACTGATAACTCGAAAGAAAAAATCACAATTTAAGGAAGCACAAAAAATCTTACTGTTCCTAAGAATCTCTTTCGATTACATTGAAATTTTACAGGAATATTTCCCTCAACCTCCTACTGTTTCTAAGAATCTCTTTCGATTACATTGAAATTTTACAGGAATATTTCCCTCAACCTCTTGTATTAGACCTCTAGTTTGTTTGTCACGATTTGTAGCTTTATCCTTTCACCTTTGTAATGCCTTTGATTTTACGGATGGACACAATGTCCGCTGACATTCTTGTTTAATTTATTGCCGGTTGGAGTAGGGGGTGAATGCAAGAGCAAAATGTTCCTCACATATTAAGTGACGGTTGCATAATGTGCTCAGCAACGCCCGATCAAATAAGATAATCTTATAAAATATTAACATATCAACGAGCTCAGAAAGTATATATAGTTTTGCTCTTGGGAAAATAAGTCACTTTATGCCATTTGAAATACGATAGAAGAGATTTTGGTAGCGGTCAGAAAACTGTGTCCCGCTTGCAAATAACCTGTACCTTACAATAAACTGAGCGTAGGTAATTTCAGGAAGGGGCTGTCCACGGACCAGGTAGTGAACAAGCTAGAGAGTGTGTGCGCGCTGACCAAGTGGTTGGATTCTATAGTACTGCTACAGCAGATAGCCCCCATGCTGGAGAAGTCAGGGCAAGTGCTGGTTACCGGCACCGGTGACATTGTTTGGAAGGTGGGGGCTTGTTTTTGGTGTGCTAAAAACAAGCTTTCAAGTACAAAGTTTCACGATACGGAATTAGAAATGGGTGCAAATAGACTGAATGGAAGGGAAGAAACGATAAAAGTGAGATATGTCAGATTATTTATCGATCAGTCAAAAGAAACAAAAGGCTAACAATATATCACAATACTAATATCACAATAGCTCAAAGAAACATATACCGAACTTTCGAAACTGTTCTGTTTTCTGTTTTGCAGCTTCACTGATTTCTACGGGTTAATGTCATTGTAGGACACCTTTCATCCTAGTTTTATGAATTTTTGTACATTACATGAAGCAGTCTGCTCGTCCGTCATGGCCGAATGTTGGTACGGACAAGTTCTACATGTCTTATATATACTCTCAGCTGTTACATGCATCTTATTGTTTAAGCTTTGCAGTAAGTGAAGTGATTATTTCGTACATAGATCGATGATAATTACCAGGCATTGCATTGGATTTTTACAAAATTGTGACGTCAGCCTTCTGCAGTGTTGTAATTTATATTTACATCAAGTGTATGTGCATTTGGTGTTTTCTGACCAAGCCGGTCCACCGTACTCTAGTTATTCTCACAGTACGTATTTCACTTCTACGCGGACACACTAGTATGACAGTACACTGGGTTACAACACTCGCCTCCGAATAACATTACACCCCCAGCATCATGTTGCACTCAACAGTATAACATTACACACCACAGCATCACAGCACCTTCCTTAGTATGTGAATACACTCTTTAGTATGACATTGCATTCCTCAGCATCACAGTATATTCCCCAGTATGGTATTAGACTTCCCAGGATAACAGTACCCTCCCCAGTATAACATTACAGTTCACAGCATCTCAGTACACTTCCCAGTATGGCACTACACACCGCAGTATTGCGGTACCTCTCACCGTAGTGCACCTCCCAGTATAACTTGCAATACCTAGCACCACAGTACACTCCCCAGTAGAATATTACACTTCCAACATCAAGGTACACTCCCTAGTATAACATTACACTCCCTAGCATAAGAGTACACTTACAAGCATCACATAACATTGCACTGCTGTTGTAGTTCGTTGTGTCCCACGTCTGTTCAGGAGAATTGAACGATGTCATAAAAATGACCTAACAATTACTTAATAATGGCGCAACAAGAAAGCCTGACAGTACATCGTGACAGTTACACTAGTGACAGTGCAAAGTTGTATCAAACAAAGTATTTTTTTAACATTTTAACGTTTACGGGAGCTTCTCTAATGCGTACCACATTGGCAGGTCGTGTGTTTAATTTATCGGAAATTACGGTACTGGATGTGTTTATTTTTGTCCTGTCATGTGGTTAATGTACTACCCGTATATACGGACAGTTTTAAAGTATTTAAGACGTAAAAGCGCATGCACAGCTCAGTATACGAATACTAAGAAAGTGGTAAGGAAACGTAATGCTTTTTGTTCAATATTAGTTGATGGGTTAAGTAAAATTATTGGCTAAATCGAGAAATGTTCAAAGGCATTTGCTGTTTAATAAAAAATCTGGACTTTGAACCCCGTTCGTGAAGGTACTGGAATAATTCAGAATTCTTTAGAAAATTTTGCAATGTAAAGAAAATCCAAAAGGTGTATGTTAAAATCCTTGAATGTTTTGGATTTTTCAAGTCCGTTAGGGAGTATCTACGCAGTGTAAAGTAAAATATATATATGAATAAATAAATTAATTAATAATATTAGTAGCATAATAATAATAATAATAATAATAATAATAATAATAATAATAATAATAATAATAATAATAATAATAATAATAATAATAATAATAATAATAATAATAATAATAATAATAATAATAATAATAATAATAATAAATCAGAGCCAATATAGTGGAAATACTCATGGTGTACTCGTTTACACAGCGGATTTTCAGGTGCGCTTGTCTGGCAAAATGTCCTAATTCATTATCAGAATAAATTATGATCAAGTAACAGATTCTGCGTCAAAACCTCTGTCTTGTTAATGTCGTACAAAATAGAAACTATGCCAGCTCATTTGAATACAAATTACGCCATATATCTTTCGTTTGATTTCAGTCTTGTTTTGAAAACGAATTGGAAATGCTATGGCTGGTACGATGTAACAGGGAACTATATTTATTCTGCTTTTTGACGCAGCAGTGTTTTTTTTCTCACACACAAAAAAACACTGCTGCCAGCAAGTCTTTTGAAACATCACTTAACATATATTTACAAATATTTCTGTCGACGGTGAGTTGCTGAATACCCATTGAGCTTTCAAGAACCGAAAAATCTTCTCTGCTTGAAGTTTTGAATTTAGCAGACAAAACAAGAAAAAGAGGAAATAGAAATGAAGAAAGAAACAATTTGCCTAATTGTTAATCAGTGAAATAGGAATTTGTAACAAACAGTACGGACAAATGTACCCATTCTAAACCCACCGCTATAGTCCAGAGAAGTGTGTTTATGAAGTAGTTGCAGTGGCCTAGGATGGTGCTAAATAGTTATTGTATTTTTGTCAGAATTCGGTCAAGAAGCAAAGTGAACCTTTAAGTTTTGTCGAAACGAAATTAAATGCCACAAATCTGCCTCCCTACTGCGGCTTGGGTCCTCGAGATCAAAATAAAATTTTGGAATAGGTTGACTTGTTTTGAGGCAACATGAAATATTATTGACCAGCAAGAAAAGTTGACCTCAATATTTTTAACTGCAAGTGATCAATAATTACTTCATTCTAATGCTTTGTTATGTGACGCAATTAGCGCTTTGATAATAGATAACTAAGATATCCATCAATTTCTGCGTTCCTGCAACATTGGCAAATTATTGACTAGAGGGAGGACGATTGACCAGTCAGATTACAGCATTGTTTACGTCTAATAACAGTGTTATACATCTGTCACATCTAGGTAGCTAATTAGAAACTTTGCGAGGATAAAGCACTTTGAGTCACTAAAGGTTTGTTAGACTGTGAGATGTAAACCTTTTGTAGCCCAACCTTCTTTTGTTGGTGGATTAAGTTTACTGAAATGTTCCCCTCAAGCTCCTGCATCAAGTGGCGAAAATTGACCAAAACATGGTTAAATTGATGAATAATGTACTGAACGCTTCTAAACCAGTCATAATCTGTGGAAGCCAGATCAGTGCATTGGTTGGCGCTGTCGTCCTCGAAGGAAGAGGTCATGGGTGCAAGCCACGCTCAAGACTTGCTTTTTATACGTCTCGTTTCACAGCTTTTACAGACGATATTTATATTTCTACTTCTCGCAGACATGAAAATGGCACATGCTGCATTTATTCATAATATTGATGGTTCAGAAATGTAAGGTCTACGCTACATTATAATCATCCCAAGCTTAAAAAAAATTACTCAACCGTGTCTATAAATGGGCACATTTTAAACCGACTTGAATAAAATTATATTTCTTTCTCATTTCCTTCCTTCCATTCGCCCGACCCCTTTTCTGATCGCAGTCAGATGTTTAGTGGATGTGTAGTAATTTTGTTGTCGATTCTGCAGAAACTGGCCAAATAAACAGATAGCTTTAACAAAAACACAATGCTGTTTGTCCTACAGACCCAGTGCGATCGCTTTTTAGAGCAATGTATGCCCATAAGGTCTTCCACAAAATCTAAAGTTTGTCAATGTTGGTCAGTTTCTTCAATCACCCTTGCAATTTCTTTTTATTTTACTTCTGGGCACAATGTCTACGGAAATTCCTGTTTCTCAATTTTGTGCATGTTATTTCCTGACATACAGAAGTAAACTTTTACTAGCAAGGTGTTTATTAACAAGACCCAAACTCCTAAGTGCCCCATTGTTATAAAACAGATGATCTCTGAGAGGTCTGTCTGTTATGTGTTAACACAGAACGTATGGCTACTTTAAAAAGTTGTTCCTCACTTTATGAATACTATTTTTGCGAAATCCCGAGTGTTCTTGCGATTTAAAAAGGTGTTATGGACAAAGGAACGATCCGGCGTAGAGGTTGGCTGTTGGGCAGCAACGAAGCGCACCAGTATTGCGATTCCAAGCCAATCTACACTTATTTTTTACGAAAAATCCTTTTCGTTGCAGAATAATAAGATGATAAGAGCATTTCTTTAATGCCACCACCAAACTGACTACCAGCTATATTTTGGAATATATCAACCATAAACCTCCGCTAATACTAATACGGCTGCATGTAGACCAATCGGGGATTGCTCACTTTTTTTACAGTCGAACTGTCAAGTACAAGTGCTCTAACAGCAATGAACACGGGGGGGGGGGGGGGGAGGGGCTAAAGACCTCCAGCAACTGAAGTGTCACAAGCCTGAATCAATGAGATTTATAACGCTGAATTCTGTTTTAAATTGACTGGCCATTAACCTTGATTGTCTCTTAAGAATTACAGGATAAACACTGCTTAGGAGTGTAATTAACCATCTATCAATGTCCTTCGTATGGCGGAGTGGTATTCTTATCGCTAGGTGTCCGTATTCAACAACGTAACTATGTTCAAACCCGTATTCAAATTAAGTATAACACTTGGATTTCAAAGTCACATGAGCATTTGCTCAAAGTATGAGTTTGGAATTTTCAGTTCTGAAGCGCCAGACTGCTTCTCTAAACAGTGGGAGAGTTTTGTGTAATTTAATTTTGTGTAATTTAATTTTGTGTAATTTAATTTTGTGTAATTTAACATGAATGAAATGAACTATTTGCAAAATTAAAGAATTCGTAGCAATGTCATTCTGTTATCTGTAATCTTTTTTGTTTGTTGGGTTTCCCCGGGGAGGGTGGGAGGACTTAGCATCAAATATGTACATGTTCCCCCCCCCCCAAAAAAAAAGAACGATTTCGTTAAAAATGGTGGGGGTAATATTCATTAAGCACTCTGTGTTTTCCATAAAGGGCATATTATTGCAATAGTAGCACGCCACGTTTATGGTCTGTTTTAAAAGTTTTGGGAAAGCACGGTAATAGGTTAGTAGATGAGTGCCTCCCCTCCCTCTCCCATCCCGGGGTTGCCTCTCAATGAGCAGTCACACTCAAACCAAAATTAAGCAGCTTATAATATATTATCTTTTTAGCTAGTTACATCTTTGTGTCAACCAACACTATTAAATATGACAACAGCACAACGTAAGCTGTTAGGGCCGTATAAATGCCTGAAATAAATGGCACTCAGTTTTAGAATAAAAAAGATTACTTCTTTTCTATTCACTTCTACATCAGAAGTCGAAGGTAGATCTATCTGATTTCTTTCTATATATCTCCCTCTCCCCTCTCTCTTCCACTCATTCTCTCTATGTTTCTCTCTCTTCTATATGTATCTCTTTCTTCGTATGCTTCTGACCAACTCACTCACTCACTCTCTCACTCACTCACTCACTCACTCACTCACTCTGTCTCTAATGTCTGCCCTTTCCTTAGCTTGCAAACATATGCAAATAAATAATATTGTTTGGCCTAAGTAGTTGAAACTAACTGTATCTATTGCTCGTTGTCAACTTTATACAAATCAGAGACAGAGAAGGACTGGGCCAGTGTCAGTCCTCAAGGAGAACGAACAAGGAATAAAACTGCAAGAAGACTTGATTGCAACCTTCACCGGTAGGTAACGCTTTTCTGTACAAGTTCTCAAAGATGTCTGTGAAACTTCACAAAGCATGTAAGCAGGTAACTGATTGACGAACGAACTGCTGGCTATCGTGATGTAAGCAGGTGTCATACACTGTCTGTTGAAATAGATCTTATAAGTTTTTCTTTGAGTTGAATTCAAATTTATTTCATTAAGGAGTAATGCCTTTGCCTAAGCCATGTTGAAGCACATCTTCTGAAAAAAATCGTCAAATGGTAATTTTTTCTGCAGAACTTTTATGTAACCTAGGCAGATATTCCTTGTGTGCCAACTACGTATTCATTTTTTTCTGCTTAAAAATAAAGATATTTCACCAGGAAAGGAACACAAACAATAGTTTATTGGTTAAATATCTCCATATTCGTGTTTTGTACATAATTAAATGAACTTATATTTTGCACTCAATTAATTGTATTTTACATGGAAAAAATTTATTTTTGAGATAAAAAATCGGTTATGCAAACTTAAAAGTCTTAAGGGGGCATAAATTTATAAAAACATAACGAATTTTTAATTAAATTTTTAAAATCAAAAATTAAGTTAGTGATCTCAATAATAGCAACACAGTTTTTGAGCTCAAGAAATGTCCTTGCTTGTTCCCAAGAAGTTAAAAGGAAGCTTCTGTATACATGGCCAGTCATTATTTCATTCATAGCTGTTTGCTTATCAATTTTAGATATAAAAACAGATTAATATTTGATATCAAAATTAATTTTTGAGATAAAAAATCATTTGCAGATTTCAGAATATAAATGAAAAACGTATCATTCTGAAATAATGCTATCAGTAATAAGAAAATAAATTATTGAGCTCAAAATTGAAATTTTTCTTTCAAATATATCATGTCTGCCATCAAAAATTGAACTTTTGATCTATTTATCTCTAATTTCATTTCGGAACAGCTATCCGTGAGTAGATTAAAGTAGTCTAGGCTGACATTGAAAGTTGTACAAAAATTGGGAACAACAGTAAATACTTTAAAGTAAGAAATGGCGCACGCCAAGGAGATTCTTTATCGGCACTACTTTTTATTATTGCAGTAGAAATACTGGCTATAGCAATAAGAGCAAACAAACACATAACGGGAATAAAACACAATTATTTCGAAACAAAAATAAGC
>OX457030.1:9270222-9432722 GCA_949752745.1 Protula sp. h YS-2021 | reverse complement strand
AACCGGTGTGGCAACACTCTGACAATCAAGCCGGTGTGATAAGAGACACCCAGTGCCGGTTTATGATTTTGGATATCTTTTTGGCTGTGAACTTTCTTCTCAGAGTGTCTGATATTTGTGTTTGCTTTTCTGTTGTGCTTAGACATGGTACTGAGTCTCAGCTGTGGCTTTATGAATTTCATTTTCTTAAGAAAATAGCGATGTCGTTGATTATTTATGTTTAGTTGGCATCGTAAAATCAGAAGAGAGACCGCCAGCAGAAAGCCCTGCCCCAGGAAAAAGCCCTGCCCCAGCAGAAAGCCCTGCCCCAGCGGAAAGCCTTACCCCAGCAGAAAGCCCTGTCCCAACAGAAAGCCCTGCGCTAGCAGATATTCTTGCTCCAGCAGAAGGCCCTGCGCCAGCAGAACGCCCTGCACCAGCAGAAAGCCCTGCCCCAGCAGAAAGCCCTGCCCCAGCAGAAAGCCCTGCTCTAGCGGAAAGCCCTGCCCCAGCAGAAAGCTCTGCTCTAGCGGAAAGCCCTGCCCCAGCAGAAAGCTCTGCTCTAGCGGAAAGCCCTGCCCCAGCAGAAAGCCCTGCTCTAGCGGAAAACCCGCGTGACGGCGACGGTGAGGGAGAAAGAGATGACGCCAGAGAAAGCGACACCAGTGAGTTTTTCGGTTACTATTTTTAAAAGACTGCAGAACAGTTAAAACTACATCAAGTAAATAAATACAATTGTGCAAATGATCTGAATACAAAATTTTGTGCATGCAGCAATCATATTGATGATGATGGACTAACCAAGCAAACATCAAGGCAACGGCGGTCTAACCTCGTCGATATTTATCATTTTTAGATCGTCGCTTTTAGGTCGACATTGCTGAAATCGTTTTCTAACGACGTCACAACGACGTCGTCAGGGAGTCTATTTGTAATGGCTAAAACTCTTACTAAGTAAAGGCGTATTCCATCGAACGAATGTCCGCTCAGTTCTTTTTGTTCTAGGCAGCCGCATTGAGGCCAGGGAGAGTTCCCGGCAGGCTGTTCAGGACATGGACCTTTCATCTGCTTCGGCAGATGACCTAGCGCCGTAAGATAATTACGTCAACATCAAGTGTTATGTCAAAGTTTTGTTATAGCACAAGATTATGTCAACATCAAGTGTTATGTCTGCATCTTTTCTTCATGTTTCGATCAGTGTCACAGTGTCAAAAAAAGGAGAATTAGGGTGAGAGGGTTCTTTCTTTGAGTCTAACAAAACGGGGCACCCAAAAATTGATGTGTGTCTGAAAATAAATAAATACATAATCAGAGGGAAAACGAGCTTTTATTGATAAGACTCTGCTGCATGTTTGCGGATTTTGGGCACAAGGCAAGTTGGAAAGTGCTTATAAAAACACTAACATATCGAGCCTTCTGTAACCACCATTAAGAAAATGCTAGTTCCACGAATTAATACGTCTGAATGAACCAATTCTATCTGATGTCCTATGCCCCTGTCATTTTTAGTCACATTGCTAATCTCGCCTCTGAACTGGACCTTCTAAAGAGGGCTGACCCGGATGTTGTACGGGAGGCGCTGCTGGAAAACCGGGACTCGTTTGTAAGTTATTGATACTCGAAGTTGAATTCCTTCAAGGCCCACTTTCCAACCTCCTTTTGTGTTTAAATAATTTTTTGCTAATATTTCTTTTCTGCTCAAAATAAATGTATATAAAAAGGTATATGCAGGTTCTTTTGAAAATCAAACTTTTAAGCTTAATAGAAACCAGTGAAAGAAATTAGTCAAAATATTTAAACCGAGCTGAAAAATTCACTGTCTGTTCCTTTCGTTCTTAATCAAGTAAAGTAACATAAATATCCAGATCGTATTCCACTGGATTGGATGTAATGATTCCCTTGGTTTTTCGACAAAAGAAAAGATATTATATTGTATATGTCTCATATTATATTGCATATGTTTCTTCGGGACACAGATGTCACGTGACATGTGACTTGACACTTCATGGTCACGTCATGAATCAGGCGTTTATCTCTTTTTTACACCGCATATGCACTTGGGATTCCTTAATGAAGTTGGGGATGAGGGTTGGCTTTTCGGTTTCCGATTTGAACTTGAAGGAAAAGATCTACCTCCGGTGTAACGTTTTGAAGTTCAAAGAGTTGCGAATGAGCTCAAAAACCTCTCTATCTGTAACCATTTTTGAGATAATAATCAACTTCCGGTTTTTTATCTTCACCTTCACGGACACATCTACACGTCTTTGAATAAAAACAAAGAGTTTGCCTTAATGGAGGCCTGCTCTCGCCGGTCATAAACAACGCCCCTGAGACTTCCCGTTACGAACGACCTTGTGTTTTTTCTCTATTTTTGACACAGGAAAGTTCAAGCTCTACAATGTCTGCCGCTTTGGCTGAGATCTTAAGATCAGCAGAAAACTACCACCCGAGGGACTTACTAAGTACTGCGGGAACTGCTAACAACATACGAAGGTAAAAATATAGGATGAGATCTAGTCTCGCAGTCTGAAAATGCAGTGAAATCGGAAACGGTTTCCTAGATACAGAGAATGTTTATATGTGTCCTTGACCTTCATGTTGATAATTAAGGTAAGAAACTCTTTATACTGTGAAACGCAGGAAATAAGAGGGCCAGTGAGACTGAACAAAACTATTATGATTTCTGCTGAAGCCTATTACGTGACTATATATACCTAACATTTATTTCACATTTATTAGAGAAATATTGATGTCAAGAATTAATTTTTAATCTCAAAAATTCAATTCTTTATATCAAGAATTAATTTTTGATCTAAAAATCCATATTTTAATATCGAGAATTAATTTTTGCTATCTGTAATTGTGTTTTTGATATCTCTAAATGTATTTTTGATTTAAAAATATTTTTTACATCGATAAACGTTCAGAGATATCAATAAAGATTAATTGATATAAAAAATAATTGAATGATATCTAAAAATGAATTCTTGATGGCAAATATGAACTATTTGAGAACAAATATCAAATTTGAGCTCATTTTCTTTTTATTGATATCAAGAATTTTTTTCAGATGTCATTATTTCAGACTGATGCTTTGTTCATTTGTATTTTGGAATCTTTAAACGATTTTGACATCAAAATATATTCTATTTTTAATGAAAAATTTAGGAACACACATTTTTAAATAATTAATGACTGGTCCTTGTATACAGAATTTTTCTTTAAATTTTTTACTGTACAAAAAAGCACTTTTTTTATTGAGATCACAACTTGTGCTGTTATTATTGATCTGAATAACTCAAGTTTTCATCTCCAGAATTTAATTGACAATTCATTATATTTTATGTAAATGTGTGTCTCCGTTAAGATTTTGTACGTTTGTAAAATTGATCTTTCTTCCGACTTTCAAAAATACTTATTTTACTACAAAAGTCATTAACGATGAACAGGGCTCTGTACCAACGGGGATGAACTATGTTTTTAATTACAGCATAAAATTAACATTCGCATGAATAACTGCTAAATAGTAAGATAGATAACTATTCTGACAGTGAATTGTTGTTTTTAATGACTCACAGTTAATCCCCAATAAACTTTCTTCTGTAAATATTTCCGAGCGCTAAGTTCACGAACATAAAGTTCACAATAGATAGAAAAGAAGACTTCTGGATGTTCACAAACAAACAATATTCATTTGGAAAGGCCACTTACTAAAACTAATATTTTAACTTATAAATAAGCAGAAGAATAGTTCGAAAATGTGTGATTTTTTTAGTTTATTTATTGCTGTCAAGGTCAGAGATAGATAAATTAAGTCAAGATGACATTGAAGGAATGTTGCTGGAGGTCGCACAAAATATGGATAGCGGCAGACTACGTCAGATAGCTTCGCGATACGAGGACATGGTAACTACTTCTAACTGAGACTAATTGATTAGCAATTAATTAATCAAACTACTTTAACATCACTTCAGAATTATGCTTACACAATTAAAAACTCACAGTTAATCCCCAATAAACTTTCTTCTGTAAATATTTCCGAGCGCTAAGTTCACGAACATAAAGTTCACAATAGATAGAAAAGAAGACTTCTGGATGTTCACAAACAAACAATATTCATTTGGAAAGGCCACTTACTAAAACTAATATTTTAACTTATAAATAAGCAGAAGAATAGTTCGAAAATGTGTGATTTTTTTAGTTTATTTATTGCTGTCAAGGTCAGAGATAGATAAATTAAGTCAAGATGACATTGAAGGAATGTTGCTGGAGGTCGCACAAAATATGGATAGCGGCAGACTACGTCAGATAGCTTCGCGATACGAGGACATGGTAACTACTTCTAACTGAGACTAATTGATTAGCAATTAATTAATCAAACTACTTTAACATCACTTCAGAATTATGCTTACACAATTAAAAACGCAATGTTCAATGTAAAATGTTATATTTAAAGAAGTACCAAACGTTTCCACACCTATACTACGCTTAACAGGGGGCGTTACAGATTCGCACATACACGAAAATAGCAGCTGCCCGAGAATGGGGCGACAGAAGAGAAAGTTGATGGTGGGACAGAAAACTTGAAATAGATTATATTTAATTTGAGGACAATTAACTTTATGAGCTATGAAGCAGATGAATGATTTGCAAAATAGTCAAATGTTGTTTGTGACTGTATCACTACTTTATGCACGTTAAAACAGTCCCTGTACATTTCGCCCTTTTAAGTTTTTCTTAAATCTACAAATTAGAAAATGGATGTCCAACTATATTTTTTTCTTTTCTTTCCAGACGAAAAAGTGCAAACTGAAAAATGAAACTGTTCCAAAATCCATTTCCCAATTTTCATTGAAAATGGAAAATAGAAAATCAGGTGGTGCTCCTCTGACCGTGCTAAATTCGAGCCGATGTGAAGCGCCGCGACGACGTACGTACTCGAACTCTACGACCGCCCAAATCACAAACGTGTTCAATAGGACTGGTGTCAGATGAGTACGAGGCTATTGTATGGTTTGGATCTGATTAACGCGTTCATTGCACAGCACGTTATGATTTTGCATTGTAAGACGGGTTTCCACATAACCTAGAGGTGATTTCCAACTGAATTGAATAGCACCCTACACTATCGCACCCCCTCCACGACTTCTATCGCATTAACGAATTCGGACTTGGGCGAATCGATAGTCTTTCTGACATGCGTCATTTCAAACAAAACAAACCGCGACTCGTCGGTAAACACACAACGCGAGCATGTTACTGGCTTCGGTTCTCTAAATGGTCAGCCCGGCGTTGTTACACAGTGTTGACCGAATCGTGGGCGGGCTGTTACGGGTCCGTCTCTTAGTGACATTACTGAAGACGCCATTCCGGAGACTACCGCTTGTGCGATGCCGGTCTGAAGCAGTCCAGTTTTTGCCATCATTCTGTCAGACTACAAGGGGTTCATTTCTTTGAAATGAATATTGTGTATTCGCGCCAAACAAAATGTAGTAGAAGGATATTGGATTTGCATCTGATAGACATGGATTTTGCACTTCATTGCGTTTTTAATTCGTGTTAGTGTACAACTACTACATCAGAAATGACTGACTTTAATCATTAGCCCGTTATAGTTATAATGATTATTTATCGTTAATTAATTACTCTTCGGTTGTTAGGTAGTTGCTATTTCGGCTAAAAAAAGTGAAGAGTTTTTTATGAGTTTGATGCATGTTGTTTAACACGAGAAATTCCATCTGGAGATATTAGTACTTTCTTGACCTCTTGTAACCCCTCCCACAACAACCCACCTTTCCCAAAATATGTCAGAGGTTTTCAAAAGAATTTTTTAATTAAGAGAACAATTTTGAGTACAACAATCAGCCAAACAACCAGTCAATCAATTAACAATCAAGCAATCAATTAATAATCAGTCAATCAATTAACATTTAGCATTGAGGAATGTTTTATTGAGATTGATCCTGGAAGCCTGGATGCCGAGGGTGTGAGTCAAGCCACTGGAGTTGCCTCTCAATTGAGTTTGGACTTTTTTGACGACGCACCTTTAGCTGCACTAGAGAGTAACATGGAAAACATGGCCAGGCTGGACAACGCCAGATGTGCCCAGTTAAAGCAACGGGTAAGATTCCACAATACAGAAGTGACCAGTCAAGGGGGGTATTCAGGTGCTGCTAATCCACCACTTAAATTGAAAACGAGGACTTATACTTAGAGTTTGTGTAAAGTGAAATAGAGAGATGGGGTAACAGTGAGACAAAGATATGATAAAAGTGAGAAAGCGATGGGGTAAAAATGTGAGACAGAGATGGGTTAAGCGAGATAGAGATTGGGTAAAAGTGATATAGAGATGAGATAAAAGCGAGATAGAGATAAGATAAAAGTGAGATAAAATTGGATAAGACTGAGACTGAGTTGAGGTGAAAGCAAGATAGAGATGGGGCAAAAGTGAGAGAGAGAGAGAGAGATGGGGTAAAATCGAAATAGAAATCTTGTTAAGTGAGATGAAGATGGGGTAAGAGTGAGCTATAGAATGGGTTAAATTAAGATAGTGATTAGATAAAAGTGAGATAGCGATCAGGTAAAAGTGAGATAGAGATCGGGTAACAGTGAGAGAGATGTGTTAAAGTGAGATAGATATGGGATAAAAGGGAGATAGAGATGGGGTAAAAGTGAGCTAAAGATTGAGTAAAAGGGAGATAGAGATTGGGTAAAATCAGATGGAAATAGGGTAAAAGTGAGATAGAGATGGGGTAAAAGTTAGTTAGAGATGGAATAAAAGTGAGGTAGACATAGTGTAAAAGTAAGACGGAGATGGGGTAAAAGTAAAATAAGGATTGAGTAAAAGTGAGATAGAGATGGGGAAAAAGTTAGATTGAGACGGGATAAAATTGGCATAGCGATGGGGTAAGGTGAGATAGAGACTGGGTAAAAGTGAGATAGAGATTTGGTAAAGTGAGCTGGAGATGAGGTAAGAGTGAGACAGAGATGGGGTAAAATTAGACAGAGATGGGAAAAAGTGAGATAGAGATTGAGTAAAAATATGGGACAGAGATGGGGTTAGAGTGAGACAGAGATGGAGTAAGAGTGAGACAGAAATGGGGTAAGAGTGAGACAGAGATTGGGTAGGAGTGAGACAGAGATGGGGTAAAGTGAAATAGAGATAGGACAAAAATGAGACTAAGATTCGGTAAAGTGAAATGGAGATTGGGTGAGAGTGAGATAGAGAGGGGGTAAAAGTGAGATAGAGATGGGAGAAAGATCCAAGCTAGTTAAATTTCATTTACCTACAATATTTACACTTTGTACCTGATCAAGAAAGTGTTCCAGCTTTTGCTTCAGAAATATGCACATCAAAGTCAAGTTATATTTTATTTTGGTTGGGGCTCTTGTTTGGATTGGCCTCGTTTCCATCTAGAGTGTATCAAACAACCCATGGTATTTTTATGCTAAATAAATCAATTGCAATAAAAGTTTTCAAACAGACATAGGCATACATTGCAGTACGAAGATAACGGCGATAATCCGTGTGTAATGGTGAAAAAAGGATTAACAGGATGTTTTACCAAGAACGATTCGAGGTCTTGTTCCGCACCAGATATGGGTGTCAACGGCGAGAACGAATTCACTCAACCCGTTTCAGCCATTGTGGTAAGGAGACTATGTTTTTCATACTCTTCAATCCTATTTTGATAAGTGAACCACTTCTGGTGTACTGTTTAATCTTGACGTGTCTGGGTGACTTGGCGTACACTTTTTAATCCTGACGTGTCTGGGTGACTTGACGTACACTTTTTAATCCTGACGTGTCTGGGTGACTTGATCGTACACTTTTTAATCTGACGTGTCTGGGTGACTTGGCGTATACTTTTTAATTCTGACGTGTCTAGGTGATTTCATGTTTACTAGGTATATCTGTAGCACAAGTAGTTTTATTATATATGTTTTATATGATCTCAAAAGCAGAATACAGTATCGAAGGCGCTTGGTTGAATGGCATACTGCAAAAACTCTGGTACTCTTCAAATGTCTACTTATTTATTTTTTAATTTTTGCTAGATAAAGTGAAAACAGCATTTGTGTGGTATACCGAAGAAAATGCTAAGTTCTCCCGACTCCTTTCGTATATCACAGCGAAAAAGCTTCCTATATATGATCTGTTACAAAAATTTCAGGCACGGATAATTGTGAGGAAATACGAAAACGAGGCTCGTGTCAGACCAACAAAAGACCGCAAAGGCATTTACTGGTCTATGGATCAACTCAGCACGTACGCCTTTAAACAGTGTTCAAATAAAAACGATTTTTCATTACAGGGCAAAGGTCCTGGAATCGTTTCCTTTTGACTTCAAACTTATATCGCTAAGTAAAATTTTCGTTAAATTTTCAAGTCATAGAAAATCGAAATTAGGTTATAACATCTAGGGTTTGTTTTGGAATCAGATAAATTTGTAAGGAGTCCAGGACATCACCCAACTGGAAAATACCCTACAGGACAATACCCTACAGGACAATATTCAACTGGAAAATACCCTTCAGAATAATACCCGACTGGAAAATACCCGACAGGACAATATGCAACTGGAAAATACCCTACAGTAAAATACGCGACTGGAAAATACCATACAGAACAATACGCGACTGGAAAATACCCTACAGAACAATACCCTACTGGAAAATACCATACAGAACAATACCCGATTGAAAAATACACTACAGAACAATACCCGACTAGAAAATACCCGACAGGACAAAAATCCACTGGAAAATACCCTACGGAACAATACCCGACTGGAAAATACCTTACAGAATAATACCCGACTGGAAAATACCCTACAGAACAATACCCGACTGGAAAATACCTACAGGACAATACCCTACAGGACAATACCAGACTGGAAAATACCCTGCAGAACAATACCCGACTGGAGAATACCTTACAGAAAAATACCCGACTGAGAAATACCCTACAGAACAACATCCAACTGGAAAATAACCTACAGAACAATACCCGAATGGAAAATACCCGACAGAACAATACCCGACTTCTAATAAAATAAGACAGCAGAAATTGACCACTTAGTTCTCTATTTTCAAGACAAAGCGCCACCAACAGTGTATGTACATTTTGGGAAACATTACAATATCCACAAAATAATCCCACCAAAGCGATCTAAGGGAACATAGCATAAACTGGTGGTTTCTACCATCTCAGGTTACATGCGCATGCTTTGTGTGATCCCACGCAATTTATTCCCGCACCAGGCGATTGAAATGAATATGTTTTAACCCCCACCCCCTCCCCGATATTTCACGGTTTTTGTGCATTTTGTTTCCAACCTGTTCAGATAATAGTTGTTTAAATACTGTTTGACAATTTACACAATTTGTAAACTGGACAGAATAGAGATAAATACGTGGTGTCGAATGCCGAATACTTGATGTCGAATGCCGAATACTTGATGTCGAATGTCGAATACTTGATGTCGAATGTCGAATACGAATTCAAGCGATGTTTCAGAAGCAATGCGCTGCTTTGTTAAGTCTGACTGATTATCTTTCAGATTCATCTGTACATTTGCCCAAGGTGCTCCAGAAGACCTCCTTCTCAGGTTAACAGTAGACACCTTCTTCAATGTAGTGGAACTGGTATGCATCCCCCTCCCCCATCTCTTCCAGTAGTTAAGGACGATAAGGTTTTTATTAGATCCTACAGACACGTAGAGAGGTTTTACTTCCCAACTGACTACCCGATGAATAAACCTTTGAAAAACCAGGGGATGTAAACGTTTTTCAATTCTCTGTAGCTATTGGTTAACATAGAGTGAGTGAATGAGAGAGAGAGAGAGAGAGAGAGAGAGAGAGAGAGAGAGAGAGAGAGAGAGAGAGAGAGAGAGAGAGAGAGAGAGAGAGAGAGAGAGGAGAACACCCTTTTACTCCCCAGACCCACTATGGATCCCGTAAAGTGAAGGACTACATTGAAAAATATCCATCCGCCGTGTGTTTATACATAACACATGAATCTCTCAGGGGTCATCTGTTTTGTAACAACGAGAACAATTTCGTCGGTTGGCTCTTTGGCCCGTTTATACCAGTTAAAAAAATTATTACCAATTATTGATAAATAAAACACATCACCCTTTCTTTTTTCTTTTTAGATTACGGAACAGAAGTGTGAACTAAGCCCAGAGCAGGTTTGTTTCTCTGTACTTTCCTAATTACCCTTTGTTTGACAGAATCTGTTTCTTGCAGCAGCTGAGATATTTATGCTTTCTCCTTCATATTTTTGTTGTTAGAGTTCACAATACACTCATGTTTGTTGCTGAAGATTCTTGTTGACATTATCCGGCGACACATAAACAGCCCTGAATGATCTCGCCATTGCTTGTCCATATTGCAGAGAATTATTCATGGAGTAAAACCCACAATTGGGGTCTGAAACATTGTATCGGGTTCCTGAATAGAGAGGTGTTTTGATTATCCAGGCTCTTATTGTATAGAAACCAATGAAAAACTAAAGGGATTGAACTATTTTGTCCGAATTTGGGAGTTGTGTCCATATTATAAAGGTTTGTGAGTGATCAGGTTTTACTGTATTGATTGAGTAATAATTAATAGGCGCTCAGGCATGTTTTGGAGAGGGGAGGGGATGGGAACAGGAGGATGGGGAGGGGAGGAGTGGGCGGGGAGGAAGGCGTTGGGAGGATAGGGAGAGGAAGAGGGCGAGGGGAGGATGGTGAGTGGAGGATGGGGAGAGGGAGATGGGAAGGGGAGAAGGGGAGATGAGGGGGTGGAGGAGCGGTCCAGGAGGAGGGTGCCTGGAGGCTGGGGAGAGGGAGAGGGGGGAAGGGGTGGGGAGGATGGGGAGATGAGGAGAGGGTGGAGGAGCGGACGGGAGGAGGATGCCTGGAGGCTGGGGAGAGGGAGAGGGGAAGGGGAGAAGGGGGTGGGGAGGATGGGGAGATGAGGAGAGGGTGGAGGAGTGGGCCGGGAGGAGGGTGCCGGGAGGCTGGGAGGGGAAGCGTTGAGGGAAGCAATTGCGGGGAGGATGGAAAAAAGAGGAGAGGGCAAAGATGATGGGCAGAGTAGAAGGGGTAGAGAGAATAAGGAAAGGAAGAGGGCGAGGGAAGAAGGGGGCTTGGAGGATGGGGAGAGGAGAATTGCGAGGGAAGAAGGGGGCCGGAAGAGTGGGAAAGGAAGAGGTAAGGGGAGGAGGGGTGGGGAGGATGGGGGTGGGGAGAGAAGGATGGGGAGAGGAGGGGGCATGCGTATTTGTTTATTCTATGCTTACTTGACTATTTGCTGTGACAGAGAGAGATGTGGCGGACGATAGTGGGTAAGATACGAAGCCCGCTGACTCCACAACAACTCACGCAAGTGGCGGGATTTGCCCAGAAGAGGCCGTGAGTTTTTTAACTGCAATTATTTAGCACAGAACACTGAATTATTGTGTTTACTTTGTTTGTGTTTTTGTTTGTTTCATAATTACCACTAGGTTTTAAAGCGACTGAAGTAAAGAGAATGCATTTAAAGACATGAAAATATAGCCACTTTGTTAACTACAATCTAAAGCCCATTGGGGCTTCATAATGACGAGATCCGAGTCAACCTGAACTATGACGTCATAAGGTGAGGCTGCTCCTCAAGCTTCCTGTAAAATAGTATTCATGTTCAAACCTGTGTATATCAATTTTTTTTTATAAAACACACAGTTTTGATATAATGCCCCATTTTTTGATGAAACACAGAGTGTAGTTCTAAAAGAATTTCCCTTATGTGGAAAATGCCGAGCACTGAATTAAAATCACTCCCGCTTTCAACGAAATTTTCACTTCGCCATTTTTTGCCCACGCAGGGTAACCAGTACGATATAAAACAGAACCCCTCCTGCCGCACCCCCCGGGGGAGGGGGATGGATGGTTGAAGATAGAATGTACGGTTCGGGAAAGTTAGTTCGCTCAAACATGTTTTGTTCGAACGGAACACTGATTTTTTTGTGCAATCCAACTGGAAAATATGGAAAAGTTAGAAAGCTAGAAAATTATAAACACCATAAAATACCATGTCAAGCTCAAAATAACGGTATCTGAGTATTTTGTGAGGTGCACTGATATCGGATTCAATACCACATCCATTCAGAAATGTTAGCATCCGGGCACTTTTCTGTAACCATGGAGACCATATGATTGACACTCACAAATGTTAGCATCCGGGCACTGTTCTGTAACCACGGAGACCATATGATTGACACTCACAAATGTTAGCATCCGGGCACTGTTCTGTAACCACGGAGACCTTATGATTGACACTCACAAATGTTAGCATCCGGGCACTGTTCTGTAACCACGGAGACCATATGATTGACACTCACAAATGTTAGCATCCGGACACTGTTCTGTAACCACGGAGACCATATGATTGACACTCACAAATGTTAGCATCCGGGCACTGTTCTGTAACCACGGAGACCTTATGATTGACACTCACAAATGTTAGCATCCGGGCACTGTTCTGTAACCACGGAGACCATATGATTGACACTCACAAATGTTAGCATCCGGGCACTGTTCTGTAACCACGGAGACTTTATGATTGACACTCATAAATGTTAGAAACCGGGCACTGTTCTGTAACACCGGAGACTTTATGATTGACACTCACAAATGTTAGCATCCGGGCACTGTTCTGTAACCACGGAGACCATATGACTGACACTCACAAAAGTCAGCATCCGGACACTGTTCTGTAAGCATGTGATTGACACTCAGCGAGCAAGCATGTGTAACCATGGACACTTTATGACTGACAGGAGCAACGAGGCTGATGACATTGAGGACGAAACAGTACGGTGTAGAGTGTACGAGGCACGGATCGCTGCTAACGCTCAGACAGATGTCACCAGCGCTACCAATGGAGAGCTCCGCGCTATGTTTGACGACGCTCTGTCCAGACGTGTAAGATATATTTCCATGGGGTTGGGGTGGGGATGGAGTGGGTGTGGTTGTTGTATTGGTAGCGGCTGTTGTACTAGCTTGTATATATAGTGGTCAATTAATTAATTCCTGAAAGTGATTCCTAAACGCAGACTGTCCCATATATATATATATATATATATATATATATATATATATATATATATATATATATATATATATATATATATATATATATATATATATATATATATATATATATATATATATATATATATATATATATATATATTACGCATACAGTTCTTGGAAATTGTTCACATTCTTATTTCTTAGCTTTTTCCATCTTCGTTTTCTGTATACAGTGTGTAGATGGCGTTCAGGTGGATATGAGGTCAACGGACATCTCCGCTGACGTCATTGTAGGCCTGAGAAGCATTCTCTGTGGAGCAAGCCAAGCCTTCGTAAGTATACACCCATTGACCTATGTAAAAATCTGCCCTTTCCTGGGTACGGAGCCACAGAGATGTCTTAGGCACCGATTTTTTTTCAGCCAAAGAAATTTCTTAGGCATCCAAGTTTTTCAGTTGGAGAGACTGGCTGGACGCGACGATAAGCCGTGCGCAGACATTTCTTTAAATAGAGATTTCTTCAGATAGTTCTTTGTGGACCGAGACATTTCTTATCTTGAGAGCGGAGGTTATCAGATATGGCGATCTTTTGAGCACGGGACAGATCTATTGATCTCATGAGCACGGAGGTTTATCAGATATATTGATCTCTTGAGCAGGGAGGTTTCTCAGATATTTTGATCTCTTGAGCTCGGAGATTTTTCATTAACAGATAATTTTTTATCATGATGCTGTGCTCACATAAAAACGACACACTTTTTATCTTCTGATAAAATCCAATAATTCTAACGCAATTTGAAGTGAAATATCTTTTTAAAAAGGCTGTGTAAAAAAAGTTTAAGAACGAACGGTTCGTCAGCACGTCCGAGCCATATACTACAGCTCGATGACGTCATTTCACTGCACACTCTGCGATTTTACCGTCAATATTAAAACATCTTAAAAAAGCTGCACACAAAATAAATAAATAAACAAATAAAAAACCGAAACATATATATGTTGTTATTGTTGGTAGCTCCTACGAGATTTTGATACAGACACGCTTCAGGCAATAGCGAGGGAAATGCAAGACGCCCATTGCACAATAGTCTTGCCACAATCAACTATTGATCTATTCGCCAATCGTATTCTCAAATATGAGCCAGCTGGGTAAGTCTTGCGGTGGGGTGGGGGTACAGGTTTCTGTCAGCGGGTGGGGGGGGGGGGGGCGGGACAGGGTTTGCTTGACGGGTATGGAGGATGGAGGAAGAGAGGGTAGGGGGATTCAACTTTAAAAAAAAAAAACCGAAGTAGCCAGCACGACGCTCTAACTTTTTTGGTGAAAACACGAAAATTTAACAATCTCTTTTCTTTCAGGGTGAACCTGAACCTCCTGGACCGCCACTATTCTTTTCAGATTCTTTCTGTATGTTTCAAGATGTGTCCTAAATTTTCCTGCCTGCACTGCCCCCTTCATTTTGTCTACTTCAACATAGCATCTTTGTAATGTCAGTATTTGTCTCTGTCAGTATTTTTCTAAATGATGTCCAGAAAGACGATATTATAATTAGATTTTCACGTCTTTTCACACTACTTCGTGAACGAATGAGAGATTTTTAAAAATATTTTTGTCGATTCAGTGAAGCCACTCACAATTTTGCACAGAGGAAGGGGGGGGGGGGGTTAAAAAAATTTTGTGCTCGTACTTCACGGTTGATCTCTTATCAAAAATTAGTAAATTCATTTTAAAATGTTAGAAAATGTATGTTTTGCGTTTTACTCTGCTGCTGACGTCACTGATGTTTTGTGTACCAGGATTACCAAGGACAACGCTGCCACATACGCTCTGTTTGTGGGAGCGGTGAGCAAGATTGACGGCAATGCTGTTTACGGCAATGTCCTCAACCCCGCTAGTGCATACGTCATCGATGTTGTGAACAAGGAAGAAGAGGCGAGGCAGCAGAGAGCAGACCGGGCACTTCCGGTTTGGCTTACTTTCAATTGTCTAAGTGAATATAAGGAAGCATATTCTTGTGTGACAATAAAAAAAATTAAGTTAGCATTGAATAATAAACTGCTGTGATGTGGCATCGTCACAGGGACGTATTTCTGATTGTGGTACAAACCCTTCCGACCAAAAAAAGTCACTGGGATGTGCCGTAATAGTATGACAACACTCCCTGATCTAGTCTGTCATCGGTATCGCCGTGATCATGACCACCACCGCCATCAGCTAGTCACCAAGCTGTCAAAGAATGCGATGCCAGAAGGACAGATTTTAATGTGTGATTGTGCAGGCTGAATCAACCATTTACGCGGACATTGTGACGATGCTTGCGAGGGTCTCTTACCGAGACGCCCAGGGTGGGCGAGAAGAAATGGGAGACATCACGTGCTCTGACGTCACGGTGAGAGAAAACAAAGTTCGGTTTATGCGCTTCCGTCTCCAGTAAGGAGTTCAGCCAGGTGTTAGGTGTAATGGGGGCGATCGGGAGTGTTGCGCATGGATATCCCGCAGGCGACCAGTAGGGTTTTGCTATAAAGTAGTCCGGTGATCGTATTCGCAAAGCATTACTCGTGTAGTCTTCCAGCATTGACATCGTATTTAAAGTCCTTTTTAATTGTCTATATAACTGCAGCGATAACTGTGCATCGTAATTAACAATAGAACCCCAATGGTAACACAGACCCATGGTACCCATGAATGTGAATTAGGATGAATGTTATCGGTTGATTCCGTAGCTTATCGGTTGATTCCGTAGCTTGCCGGAGCCGCTTCGGTCTATTTCGTGACCAAGGAGTTATCGACCCTGGACGATTTCGACGACTGTGCAGCAACCTTGGGAGAGATCGAAGGCTGGAACGCCGAACAACTGGAAACACTCACCACTCTTGCCAAAACGGTATGTCTTGATGTAACGCACACTCGCCATTTTGTGAGTCACGTTTATCAGTAAAATTTTGTGCGTTTTTTTTTTCAAATTGACACTAATAGGGAGGGGAGTTGTCACCAGGTTACTGCATGAAATAAAAGTAGAATTTAAGGGAACTGAGGTCAGTAGAAGAGCATGAATACATTTTGTCAGAATTATGGGTATTTGAATTGTGTTAAAAAGTCCCAACGTGTACTGTGTGGTTTTAGGGTCGGGCACCTGACTTGTGGTGATTTTATAGTTACATTTCTTTATGACAGTGAACAAGACTGACACTCAAAAGTGTTTTTTTTTTCGGAATTGCTATATGTATCGTATCACTATAATGATTATTGTGTTATTGCTGTTGATAATTTTTTTCTTCACTTTCATGTCCTAGGCCTGGGGAAACGACGTGTCTGACTGGAATACACTTCAGATTCAAACAGCTGGTACCATCGTCGCTGGACTACCCGTGAACGAAATGAGCAGTCTGAGTCTGGCTTCCAATGACGTCATGGCAGTCTTGGGCCAGTACAATGTCTATTCAACATCCCAGGTGAATAGAGCATGCTCTTCGTGTATCAATTCTCTTCAAGAAAACGCACGAGCCAAAATAACTCTTACGAGAAACCCGAAATAAACTTTAAAAAATGAAAAAAAAAATCTGGATCTAAAGATATCCATACTCCAGGAAAAGAGCTATTTTTTTATTATATATGCTAAAACTCTTAATATTTTGACAAACAAGCAGATAGAATTCTTTATTTTACTAGCTGAAAGTTGCCTTTGAAACTTACCTACAAGGGATGTACGGCGGATTGAACACCGGAAGTTCACTGACCGCCACAGACCTGACAAGCCTTGGAGAATTCGTCTGCGGCGCCGAGACGAGTGTCATTGCAGAAATTGACACCTCTGCTTACCTGTAAGTTCTAGAGGTGTATGTCGGTTTTTGTTAAGGGCGGAAGGGTGTTCAACTTCAATGGGGTTCGGAGTAGGGGGTTCAACATCGCAAAAATTACCTGAAGTAGCGAATTTTCCAACTAAGTTTAAGATCCTATTGTATGGAGGATGAGGGAGGGGGATCATAAGGGTACATGTAAAGTTGCATCTCGTGACCCACCTTACAAATAGTTCTTAGCCGGAAAAGAGGACTACTTTTTAATAGAACCAAACATAACCACAAAAAGACCACCTCTAATTAGGAATAGTTCGGCGTAGTTTCATGGTTGGCCACATTTTTGAAGTTTCGCTATATGAAACAGGTATGACAAAAATTAAATTTAACATTTTTTAAATTAAGAAAGGCTACATGTGTCATAGTGTAGTACTTATGCGGTTTACTGCACAAATAGTAGATTTACTGTACAGAACGCCGGATGAACTGTACGTAGCACAGCTTACACAACGTAGGTTTAACAGAACGCAGGTTCTACTGCGCACAACAGAGGTTTTACTATAAAGAACGCAGGTTTTAGTGTACAGAATGTAGGTTCTGCACAGAAAGTATGTTTACCGTACGGAATGCAGGTTTTGTTATACAGAACAAAGGTTATACTGTACAGAACACAGTTGTTTTGCGATACAGAATGCATGTTGTACAGACCTCAGGTTTTAATGTATAGAAAATAGGCTTTACAAAACAGAACACGTATTTTGCTGTACAGAACACAGGTTTTTTTGTATAGAACAATGTTTTACTCGCAGAATATAGCTTTTATTACGCAGCATGTAGATTTCACCGTACAAAACGCAGGTTTTACTGTACAGAACTCAGTTTGTACCATACAGAACGCGGATTTTTGTTCCACAGAACGCAAATTTTACTGTATGGAACGTAGCTTTTACTATGTAAAGCCATGTTTTACTGACAAAACGTAAATTTTACCATTCAGTATGTAGTTTTTACTATTCAGAATGTAGTTCTTACTATATAGAATGTGATTTTTACTGTACAGAACGTTTTTTTCTGTGCAGAACGCAAATTTCTGATCTAGTGTCAAGTCTTCCTGTGCTTCAGCTTTACTGCTTTGATCCAGGTCGGCCGCGTCAACCATCGGTTCTGTGTTGAGTTGTGACAAGGACAGAATGCAAGCCTTTAACGATCTGGCTGTTGTCGCTTTCGGTGACGTCACCGAGTGGTCAGTACTAGACATCGTTACCATCGGCAACATGATTGGTTAGTATAAACCGATTGTGAACGGAAATTGGATTTTAATAGCCAAAACAAAGAAAACATGTAAGAAAACCATCCTTTGGTTTTGTGTTTACCCAATCGTCCTTGAAGTCGGCGTTGAGACTTGCCGCGTTGTTGATAAATTACTAGTACTGGTTACCATTCAAGAACAAAGCGTTGTCTAACAGCCAACTTCAGGGAACAAGTTAAAGATTGAAACCAACTCTGGAAAAAGCCTATTTGTTTCTTTTGCCCAGGGGGTTCCAGGGTCACTTTCGCTCCAACTACTTACCGTGTGCGCCGATGCCTTTTTCAAACAATCCCTTAACGCTGAGTGCTGATCCAAAATAATCCGCCTTTTGTTTAAAACGTGGAGTACTGAGCCAGATTCCGTGGTTTTAGACGCGCATAGTAATGCAAGTGATACGCAGTGGACCACCCGGGCAAGATTAGGGATGTACATAATCATAAGTGATAGCAATGTAAACGAATCTTGAAATAAGTTTCATGGCCTGTTTCGCTGACGAGTGTTCTGTTTGTATAAACATTAGGTGGCATACCTGAAAATGATATGGGCCACTTGACGGAGAGGCAGATAGGCGCTATTAGCACCGCAGCTATATCTCTCTTCCCGCCAGAAACACTGGCTGTAAGTCACATGACAATCTCTGTGATTTCTTTCTTTCAAATTGCTTCTGTTTATTAAATGTTGAGTTCATGGCTGGTATTGTTGGTGCTAATGGTAGAATAGGGACAGGTATTTTTTGCAAATATAATGAGGGTGAAAGGATCTTAGGACACATGTATTGGTGGCAGTGACAGTGTCTCAGACTTGTCTCGTATCTCACACACACCGACACAGATCCTCTTTGATTTCGTCTAAGGTGTTCTGTATGAGGTCTGTTTGTCAGTTTTGTATTGTGAAATTGTCGGATGTACATGTGTAAAATAAACTGGACTTTCCTACTTCAATCGATTTGACAATACTTTTTTTCTCCTCCCTCACTCTCGCATGACAGAAACTTAGCGTCACTCAGATTCGCTACCTGAGCGAGGCTCAGGCCCAAGCGGTGACGAAGGAACAGCAAGAGAAATTCACCAAGGAACAGCTACAGGCCTTGGAGTACGCCCGCGGCAGCTTTGATGTCTACGGTGCTGCAGGTGAGGACAACCTCTAAGCAGGTTGCGTTATTATGGAACTGAGATGAAATTTGGGCATTAATGTGTAATTTAAGCAGACTCAAGTATCTTCTAGTGTGGATTTATCTTCATTTCAACTATTGTTGTTGTTGATCTGATCAAGAATAGAGCTTTTGTTATTAAATTTAACCTGACGGTTAGGTTTGTGTTTCGGTCGCATCGCATTTGTTGCTTACAGGAGCCGTTCTGGCATCTGGGATCAATCTGCTGCTTGCTTTTATCGCCCAGAGAATCTTCTAAACATCACTGGTTGATATTTACTTTTGACATAAAAACAATTCGAACATTAAAACATAAATATGTTACAGAAACAGTTTTGAAAAATAAAATTTAAGACATTCAGTCTTTCTCTCTAATGTAACAGAATATGTGACGATTATTTGTCAAAAGTACAACGATAACCACAGCTACAACAATAATCACAATAACAACAACAACAGCAGCAGATGCAGCAACAAGAACAACAGCAAAAATAACGATGAAGAAAGTAAAATGCAGGAAAGAAATTAAAAATAGCAAACTCTTTTATTTATAAAATCCAGATGTTCAAGGAATGTATATATTGACGTGAAGCGTCTATAAACGTTTCTGCATAATATTCTCTAGTAACTAAATTTTATAGCCGTTGTTATCCTAATGTATTGTTTATAGAAAGAAAATTGTTTTGTTATTTCTTTGGCGAAGGTGCAAACATTATAAATTGTAATTGATATGAAGACACAACTAAACATTTAAGTGGTTGTTCTCATAAACGAGACATATGTGGCTTAGTAAAGTTTGTTTGATATTGCCAGTATTTTTCTAAATCGCGAGTTTTTTTATCCATATTTATGATTTTTTATTTCAACAATGCATACTTTGTTTTTGGAACAAAATGTAAAAAAATAATTCCATGTGCATGATTTTGTGTTAGTATTGAGTATTTTGGGGGTATTAATATATTTTTACTTTTTCGTCCAATATTAGTTTATAGTAGTTTGAACTTTACCTGTATCTTCACAAAATTAAGACACTGCTAGAAAACATACGTGTGTTTTAAGACTTGACATGAAACACCTGCAAGAAAGTTCACATGATCTTATTACATTTTGTTTACGTTGTAAAACTTTTGTGAGAAATCCTTTCGTTTCATTTAGATTAAAAAACCAAGAGCAAAAAAAACTGTAAGAAAACTAGATAATGTATGGCCTTTAAATTATCAAATTTCTGGCAGAGTTGTTTGTTTTAATCATTCAAAAATAAATAAAATTTTAGACCCGAAATAAACACTTTGATATATGTAATGCCTTTATATGGAATAATTACTTTGTGATTTGCTTTTGTTATTACTCAAAGCGACATGCATTTACTCTACATTCTAGGTAGCATAATTAAGTTGTTTTGGGATTTTTGTCAAATTTGCCACTAAAAACGTGTGAAAGATGACAGTGAGATTAAAAGTACAGTGAATTTTGTAAGTTGCAAATTTTTTGTAAACGAACAGTAGAAGAGCAGCACCACTACAGTACGTGTAGAATTTCAACCAACGAAGTCCTGGTAGAATTTTTTGATTTTGTGAAGAAAAGGTCTGAACTAAATGTTATATCTGAAATAAACAGCTTGATATATTTAATTCCTTTAAATTGACTATGCTTCGATGTAATTTATTTTTGGTTTTGTGAATGACTCATACATTTGCTCTAAATTTTAGGTCTCATATTTAAACTATGTTGAGAATCTCTGTCAAAATTTTTGATTTCATGTTCGTTTCGTTAATGAAATCACCAAGAAGTTTCAAGAATTCAGTGAGGGATCTTAAGCAACGTTAGACACCCAAGAAAACTTATGTATCGGTGGCAGAGTAGCAAAGACGCTTGCCAGCAATGTAGTTGTGGTTCTGTAGCCCGGGTTGGAAATCCCGTCAGAAATCATGAAACCCCCAAGGGATGTCGGTGTGTATATATATAAAGTCCTCTAATACCAAGTTAGGGTTGCGTTATTGTTAGGCGCATGTGCCAATAGATAGGCATATCGGAAACATTATATGGGCACGTCGAAATTATAATAATCCTGAGTTAAAAAATTGTAGTCAATAATTACATACATGTATGCACACATTGTAAATCGGTTTGAACAGGTTTTCTGGAAAATCGTTATATAAAAACTCACTACACCACACGTACTTTCTATTGCAGCCGCGTTCCAGGAAAGAAGAGTCTCAATGGTAAAGGTGCAATTCTTATTTAACATCCAGTACTGACCAATTGGTCCTTTTTTAAAGGCGGTTTGAAAATGGATGCTCACAAAAATGTTCTTAATTTTGATATGTTGCAACTTGTGAAGCAGATTTATCCAGGGGTCATACTGTGTATCGCTTTTGAAAGCTCTGCATAAGAGTCTTCTGTTACACTGTCTGAGGTTCAAGGGTAGAAAATAACTATAAACCACCATAGTGGCTGTTAAAGGGCTATCAATGGATTCGTTTCCTTCAAACACAGAAAGACTTCAGTATCAGATTAAACTTTCATCCACCCTCCTTGTGATTTTCACTTGATGCACCCATTGCTATGTAATTATTGTCAAGTATAGGAAATATGCTCGGCACCCTGTAAAAATTGTTGTCAAACAATTTCAAAAGAGAACATACACATTCTGGCTTATAGTCAGCTTATATTACAGGAACGCATCTATCAGGTAATAATAACAATGTTGTAAAATTATGTTTTGATCTTAACCTCAAGCTAGTTATCTTAAGATAGGTAGGGGGTGGATTCTATTTTTAATTATTGAGTAAGACAGCCAGTTAAATATCTGCTACTTGGGACTTTTATCTACAAATTTAAACAATTACAAAGTTGCATATCAACATTTTCTGATGAAAAATTGGTAGAATGCTGTGGTACAATGCTAAGAACAAAATAGTAATTGGATTGATTATCCAAAATTTAAACTAAATTGCTTAGCAGATGTCTGGATAATCAAGATTTCACTTTCTTCGTTTACACAGTAAAGCCAGCAGTCTCCCAGTTGTGAACAATTTTCTCAAGCTACCACAAGAGGCACCCAATTTTAATTTTGAAGAAAATGTAAAAAGAGAGGGATAATACCTAAGTAAAACTAGGTTGAATAATAATAATAATAAATGGTTTACATGGTGAAATGCTCATTGTCCTTGGTTCTGGTCATTTCTTTCCTGCTCAATTTAACAAAAAATTCAACGCAAAACTTATTTACTATTTATTAGCAAAGGGGATAAAAAGAAAGTATACAGAATTGTTTTCTGGAAATGTGGCAGCCAAATAATTTTTGCAAATGTAAATACAAAAAACATCAAAATATCTGTTTGGTATGTTATCCCAATGATATGCAATGAAATGTATGCGATACGTCGAAAGCATAGAAAATTTATTTCGATTCTGAAACTGTAAATTGATTAAGTAATTCTGCCGTCACCTTTGCAAGAAGGGGTGAATAATGGGTAGATTTAATGTGTTTCTTAGTTAATAAAGTGGCAAAGATGCGCTTTCCCGTTTCGAAAAAACGCGACCATTTCAGCCTTAACTCATATACAGAAAAATGAGAAAAATACACCCTTTTGCTAAGTAAACACGCCAGACTCTTCTTTGCTGTTTCTTTCCTTGACAGCCTGTCTTTTATCCTGAATTTATAATTCAATAAAAAGTTAAATTTCATCAACATTTATGCTGTTTAATCTTGCATTTTCTTTAGCTTTGTTACCCAGTTGAAATCTTTCTCTTAACAATCCGACAGTGGTCTGGTAGTGGACTGCCCAACCCAACCTCGTTGGGGATAATGCACCGGCGATCTAAAGGGCGCATCTCAAACCTGCCTAGAGCAAAGTGAACTCTTTCATGGAGGAATCTATGCACGGCATCATTGCAAATTGGTATAAAACAATGCCAGAATAAATAATAAAAGTCGCAGGGAACTTATCTGAAAAAAGTATAAGGACACATATTTTGCGTTGCTTGCAGCACGAAATGAGTGGGGCCTTTAATGCTTTTAAAAATATTTGCAATGGAAAGAGGATTATTCCAGGGTTCTCACCGTTGTTGCAAAACAGCTGATCTCTGATAAGATCTATCTACGCACGTACGAGGGGGAGGAGAACGAATGGTTACAGTAGATCCAAATTGGTGAAATGAAAAAGAACATCTTCCGTGGTTCAAAACAAATTTATTTTGTCAAATATCACAAAATAATGTATATTTAAGTCGATAGGGTTCCAAAACTTGCAGCTGGCTTACTTAGTGGAGTTGGAATTTGGCACTTTGTTGTCACCAATTACGATCTACTCTAGCCAATTCTATCTCCTCTCCCTTGTACAGTACCTGCTCGGTCTATAGCTTTTTAGGTGTCATGTGACCGCATAGTTTTTTTGTGCAGTTGTAGTTTTCTTGGTTGTAGATTGCTTAATGAATAAAATTTGGTAAACAATATTACAGACTATACAGACTATATGTCTAACTTAATACACACTGAGCGATTCCGTTATTTTTTCTGATATACTCTGTAGCAGCAGAGGTGTGATTATCGCCCACTGCCACACACTTGGTCATGGACCACAAATACAAAAGCCAAATCACACTTGGGGCGTTCACAATAAAAATGCGCAAAAATTCCGAGTTTCGAATAAAAATAACAGGGTGAAAAATGAAACAAATGATAGAGAGATCTCGCCTAAATATCAAATTTCTCTTGCATCAAAGGGCAATCGGGTTTTTAACAACCCGTATGCTATTTAAAAATTAATTGAAAGTTTTAACAAATAGTTTTAAGTTTAAATTTCTTTAATGTTCAATGTCTGAGCTGTTTTCTTCTATATTTTTCCGTCATTTCCTTAATTTTTTTACCCGGTTCCCTCGCAGTCCAAATTCAAAATTCTTAGGCATTTTATTCGAAACACCCAAAGTGTGATTTGGCTTATTTCCTGGTAGAACATAAACACGGAGGAAGTAAAATCAAAACAGTGCCTCGGTAAATGTATTATTATATAACACACGTGCAGCCAATAAATAACAGTTGTAAAATAATAACAATGGGTTGGATTGTTTTAGGAAAAAATCGCTGTGAAATATTTATTGGTTAATGCGTAACATTTTTTTTAAAAATCCACAAAATACAAAAAGTCCAAACCTGGGGAATCCTGCGGCTGCTATTTTATAATCAGCATAGCAAAAAAATTCGAAAGGCCCCCATTTTTCTAGTTTTTCTGTTCTTCTAATTATCCAGTAAATCTGATTTTGTGGTTGTTCCAGATCTAGCAATGTTGTGGAGAGTGCAAGATTTAAAAAAAAACTATACAGAAAGTGTATGTAAAATTAATTGTGGTCCATTGCCACTTGCCCCAACAAGTGTTGCTTAACCCCACTGGCAAGATCGCCGGTGGTATTTCCTTTCACTGTTTATGATCAAATGGCACAACTCCAGTTTCACATGATACCAGTAAGCTGGGTCTTTCGCCAGTGTTCATGCAAGTTCGCCATCCCGGAAAACAACATTTATCCCGAAAATGTTATTTTTGTCTCGCCAATTATCACCCGAGAGGTCGGCTAAATAAAACAATACCCCTTTAAATGGTAGGACTACCTAAACCAGTTCATGTTCGGCATTTTGGTATACTTTTTCTTTTAATGTTAGTTGTTTATTTAGTTATCTGATAAATAAATAAGCAATTTTTTTTAGATTTCGGGATGACAAAATAATATGGCGGATTAAAGTTGTCCAAAAATATTTTGTCAGGAAGTATTTAATTTCCCTATAACTCAACACAAGCACTACAGTTGGCTTTGTAATTCTCTGGAAACATGTCTGAAATTCTACACTTTCGACATTCCAAAGGGGAACTCCATTACACCGAAAACAAAAAAGTAATCGTTGAAAAACCACTCAAAAGTGGCGGACGGTCGTAGGTTACTGGTAGTCTTATTAAATATAATTGTTGAATGTACTAGGGAAATGGAATTGGTTGCAGTAGTGACAACTAAATTAGTCAGCTGCACATTTGACAATACTTTTGACTCAAATATACCTTATTTTGCGATACTTTGAAAAAGGAATTTGTTTTGAACCACAAATTTTCACTTCACCAGTGTACATATACTACAGCCAGTCGCCCCCCCCCCCTCCCCACTCCCCCCCCACCCTCGTGTGGCCTTTGAGCAAGCTGCAAGGCGCCTATTTATCACCCTTTAGTTATTACGAATAAAATTTGTGAAGTACCTGCATGTACTTGATAGCTGACGACTATCCCACAGTGACTGATACATAGTCAGTAAGTACTTCAAACACTAAAGTGTACATGCGAAGGTTGCTCAGAATTATGCCCTGAGCATTTTTGGTATACCTGAAATCTACCTCTGAGAACTTTTTAAACTTAACATTTTTGTAGTGCTCTGTTCAAACCGTATATGTGGATTACAGGATAACTGACGTCTGGGAAGAAAATCATCCGATAACTTGGAAGAAAACAAAGAAGGTGCATTTATTGGAGAAGAGGTATAGGATCATAAAAATGTAATGCGGATGAACGAAAACACTCACAATTAGTGAACACGAACTTTAGGAATATACCTTGATAAGACCGTTAATAGAAATTTTTCTCACCAGGCCCCGAATGGTAGCTCGCTCTAAACTAGTTTCTAAATCTTGATTTATAAGCTGGATTTTGTCGGAGCCCCGTGGGTCGCTTAAATTGGTGTCATTCTGCTATCATTCGTTTCCAAACGAAAAAAAAAATATGGAAAAGAGGGGGGGGGGGGGGGGGTTGAGGTCGGAC
This sequence comes from Protula sp. h YS-2021, assembly GCA_949752745.1. Lineage (NCBI taxonomy): Eukaryota > Metazoa > Annelida > Polychaeta > Sabellida > Serpulidae > Protula > Protula sp. h YS-2021. Next base: position 9,406,632 of record OX457030.1, on the reverse strand, counting down.
CTGGTCCGCGCGGCGTGTCAGTTTCGTTAAAGAAGGTAGATGATTATCCCCCGTGGAACGGAGGGATATAGTTTTGAAGATTTTGGTCTATCTGTCCGTCTGTCACGCTTCAGTCTCACGCGCCTACAGACCACATTAATAAATGGATTCGGTTCAAATTTTGTACACGGCTTCTCTGGACCCTTCCGCAGTGCAGTGACCAAGAAATTTTCGGATCGGGTTAAAAATTGACAACATGGCGGACCTTTGAAAATCGGTACGGGACTTAGCGTATATACGGCAATCTCACGCACCTACAGGCCACATTAATACATGGATTCGGTTCAAATTTTGTACACGGCTTCTCTGGATCTTTCCGCAGTGCAGTGACCAAGAATTTTCCGGATCGGGCAAAAATTGATAAAATGGCGGACCTTTGAAAATCGGCGCTTGACTTAAAGTGTATACGGCAGTCTCACGCGCCTACAGGCCACATTAATGGATGGATTCGTTTCAAATTTTGTACAGGGCTTCTCTGAACCCTTGCGCAGTGCAGAGGCCAAGAATGTCCCGGATCGGCAAGAAATTGACAAAACGGCGGACTTTTGAAAATCGGCACTGGACTTAGCGTATAAACGACAGTCTCACGCGCCTACAAGCCACATTAATGGATGGATTCGTTTCAAATTTTGTACACAGCTTCTCTGGACCCTTCCGCAGTGCAGTATCCAAGAATTTCCCGGATCGGCAAAAAAATTGACAAAATGACGGACATTTGAAAATCGGCACTGCACTTAGCGTATATACGGCAGTCTCACGCGCCTACAGGCCACATTAATACATGGATTCGTTTCAAATTTTATACACGGCTTCTCTGGACCCTTTCGCAATGCAGTGACTAAGGATTTTCCGGATCGGGAAAAAAATTGACAAAATGGCGGACTTTTGAAAATCGGCGCTTGACTTAGCGTATATACGGCACTCTCACGCGCCTACAGGCTACATTGATGGATGGATTCGTTTCAAATTTTGTACACGGTTTCTCTGGACCCTTCCGCAGTGCAGTAACCAAGAATTTTTAGGATGGGACTTAAATTGACAAAATGGCGGATTTTTCAAAATCGGCGCTGTTCTTAGCGTACCTACGGCATTCTCACGCGCCTACTGGTTAATGGATTGATTCGTTTGAATGTTAGACACTACGTCTACCTATCCTTCCACTTTTAAATTTTGCGTGGTGAACACGCAACAGCTTCACACACACCATATAGCCCACGGGGGATAGACGTACTCCTCGTTTTCATTCATATACCACGTTCCCCACGAAAAGAGGTTTTTGGCAACTGCTGTCGGCGTTCAGGGGTCTTTTTAAAATTCGTATACACGCATGTTGCCCATTTGGTGCGGTAGTGCCCCTGCCTATCCGAGATCGAAGAGCACCTCAAACTTAAAAATGGTACAAACTCAATTTTAGTACACAATACTGCTTAATACCGTTATCTGTTGGAAATGAGTCGTGTATTAATTAGGGGGCAGTGAACTGAGTCATGTTTTGCAGGTGACATTGGCTTGTGTCACGTGTTTTACAGGTGACCCTAGCTCTCGTTACGTCACATATTTTGCAACTGTTGCGTGTTTTGCAGGTAACAGTGGCCCCCCATAACGTGTTTCGCGAGTGACAATGGCTCCCGTCACGTGTTTTGCTGATGGCTGCCTTCACGCTGAAGGCTCAGCGGCGTGTTCATTTTATCTATTTCCACAGGAGGATCAGCTAAAACAGAAATGGATTTTAAAATGCAGGTATCTATGTCTTAAAAAGTAGGCCTTAGAATACTGAAGTTTATTTTAAACTATGCGGGGCTAATTTTAGTGTATCATAAAATATACCAAAAATATAAACAGATAAGTACTTGTATAGTACTCGAGTTGTACTGCCTGTGTTGGTTTCAGAGGAAACGCATCGCGTATGGAGACATCTACGGCGAAAGTTTGCAGCTGCCATTTTCTGGAGTCCGGTGCCCGCAAATACCCAGAATTGTTCAAATACAATCACTTTGGGTAAGCCTGGTAAATTGTGCGATAAATGTTCATGTATTGCCATTTTCCTGAATTTTGGAAATACCCTGTTTAAAATATTCATATGTCGCCCAGCTTTTAAATTTTTCAATTTTCAATGACTTTTCTAGTTTTTCGAGGTTACAGATAATAGAAACAATGTGAATTAGATGAGCTGTATTGCACAAGTTTTTTTCATGTGTAAGTTTTAGTGTGAAGATAAAAATTCTCCTCCTCTGATCTAATCCTCGCAGTATTTCTTTGAACGCGCTCAAACATGAAAACTTGAGTGCTAATTCCATTTGAAGTTTTTTATTTATTTTTTTTTCATTTTTTTTTCCTTGCAGGAACATAAAATTAAATATACAAAGATGGCCTTTTGACTTGTTGAAAAGTCTAACTAATATGAAGGATGAAAACTTCCTTTGTGACGTCACAATTGTTACCAAGCAACATGAAGAATTGCATTGTCACAGTTTAGTGTTGGCTGCAGGTATGAAACTTAAAGCAGGATTTTTTTAAAAACTAATTTCGTTTTAATGTTCTTATTACGGCTTGGGTCGAGTTAAACTTGACTTGGCTGTTGGTACGTTGGTTTTATTCTTTAAACGGCGAATATTTAATGACGCAAAGTTTGTTGGATAAAACATGTTTCTGTACTCGTATTTCTGAAATTGAATCTGTATTCCTGGATATATATTTTACATACATTTTTATTGGCTTAAATTTCTTATTGAAACAACATTTGAAATGGAAGAAAGAAGGGATTTGTGAGAGAAAATTATGAATTTTCGTGATCGCTATTTCCTCATCTTTCCTACACTTACAGGCAGCAGAATTCTAGAAATAATAAAGCGCAACCTGAGAGAAGAAAGTTTTTTTTTCAAGAAGAGATATTTGAAAGATTTTTAATTTTATGGATACATTTCAGTTATTTTGTCAAGTTAACCGCTCCATAACTGTACTCTCTGCAGTACAGGTACATGTATGGTGCACTTGTACTGAGTATGGTGCGCTTGTATTGAGTATGGTACACTTGTATTGAGTATGGTGCACTTGTACTGAGTATGGTGCACTTGTACTGAGTATGGTGCACTTGTACTGAGTATGGTGCACTTGTATTGAGTATGCAGCACTTGTATTGAGTATGCAGCACTTGTACTGAGTAGGGTGCACTTGTACTGAGTATGGTGCACTTGCACTGAGTATGGTGCACTTGCACTGAGTATAGTGCACTTGAACCTGGCCTTGGTTATATTACAGGCAGTCCTGTGCTGCAGAGGACCATAAAGTCACATTCTAAAGGCGACAAAAAGGTGATAGTTTAATTGTTCAACTTACAGAAAAAAATCACAATTTTACACAGCTTTACAATTTAAATTAACCATGACATAAAACTTGTGTGTATTTTTCATACAAATTAATAGAATTGGCCCGATCACGTTCGGTTACATGTAGATTACATTGCGCCGGTTGCATTTAGGATGTTGTTTCAAAACTTTCTGAAGAGTATATGGATCCGCTCTTCTTTAACTACTGAGCAAAAAAAACAGTTCAGACTTAGAAAATGACAATTCACGATTAATTCCACTTCAGTGTTAAATATTAAAATATGTTCATTTATGCGTACATCAAGCGTGAGGAGAACATTTTTTTTTCCTTGTTTTGATTTGTTTAGATTTCAGGCATGCGCATAACGACCGCATTCGATTCCGCTTCTTGGAAAGCTGTGCTTGGCCTGTTCTACACTGGGAAGTTAGTCATACTGCCTGCATTCTACGCGGATTGCTTGGAGCTGATGGAAGTGCTAGCCATTCCACACGTCGTCAAGTTGGTGACCTCGAATTCGGGAGGCAAGCATGTGGGTGTTCCTAAAACTGATCGGAACATAGTCACGGACAGTTATTGCACAGCAGCGATGGGCGAGTGGGAAAAAGCCAAAGATGGAAGTGCAAAGAAAACAGGATCTGTAGGAAATGTAGTGGAGAAGCCAGATGGCGATCCGGATGCACCAAGTACCGTTATTGTACACCAGTCGTCTAGTCACACGGTCTACGAATCCGTTTCCGGTGCCTGCGAGTCACCACTGTTGCCACCGGTGGCCATTGTGCCGTTGCCGTCTTATCGCATGCCTCTGTCGGATGTCGATGCTGGAGGTGATGTAGCAGCGGGCAACGACAAAGATGCAGACATGGATGTCGGTGCTCCGAGTGTCCCCGAAGCCCTTTCTTGTTTGTCTGAATGCGAGAAATTTGTCCAGAACGCGCCTCAGAATGAGCCAATGGATTGCCAGTCTGGTCAGCAATTTGCAGGTGACAAGTCATTGGCATTCTTCCCGCATAAAAAAGCGTGTTTAAAATCCGAGAGTAGGGCAACATCCCCCGTACAGCTCCGTATTAAACAGGAAGTGACGTCAGGTGCGGCGGAGGACATTATGACGTCACTTGCTGACAGCACAGCAGTATCAGAGATCTCACATCCCGAAAAGACGTCACAAAATCTCGTTTTTGATGATAATGAAGAGAAAAATCAAAGTCAGTGGGTTTCCATTGTGTCTGGCGTAGAAAGTGGCGGTAGATCAGGGACTTTGTTTACCATGATGGACGCCATGAAAAAAGAAGTTCCGGACAACGAGCCGGTTGGAAATCAAGCGGGAGAGGTGGCAGCTAAAGCGCGGAGTGATACGGGAAAATGTAGGTCCTCAGAGATAACCCAGAAACGAGGCGCTTCGGATTTGGAGCGGGGTAATTGCAATTCAGCACCGGAATCATGCAGCCGTTTGCGAGAGACCTGCAACTGTTGCCCAGTTCATGGCAACCCAGTGTCAGATATTGAGCTGCAAGGAGATGAGGAACATTTCAAATTGGGCCAATGTACAGTTCCCAAAATACGGCGTATTTCTCCTGCCTGTGACATGGAAATACTTGGGCAAGCCCAGGGGAAGAAATTAGATACGGCGTTAGACAGTCCGGACGCAACATTTACCTGTGATCGCACTGGAGAAAATGTATCAAAAAGCGAATCAGCTCTTCTGAAAGTTGAATCAGTTTATGAGGAGGTCGGTGCTAAGTCGGCCAAAGTGCAACAAGTAGTAGGTTCTAAAATGAGTAAACAAAATTCAAGTTCAAGACTGGTTATAGCTCGAGCACTTCAGTCTGGTGAAGAATCTCAAGAAAGCAAACTCCCAGCAGGTATCGGGAACGTTCTTCCTGGAGGGAGAGTAAACAGTGACGTCATAGGGAGCAGGGAAGCCAGCAGACGGAAACACGGCGCACCGCCGACACCAGACGACAGTGCTTTGTCTGGTGATTCTCAAATAATGACGCAACAAGGAAGCGGCACTTTGATTGGTTCTTCAAGCGAAAGCACATCCGGGTGTAGCAATGAGAAAATTTACTGTACGCATTGTGAGGATCTAAAATTTGATACATTAGGTGAACTTGAACAACACCAGATTGCTGACCACACTCGAGAGACCGGTGTCAATAAACAAGCTGGCAAAAGCAAGCGATTGAGGAGAAAACAGGATAAAAAGAAGCGTCGTAAGTTCATGTGTGACGTGTGCGGGAAGGTGTGTGCCAGCCAGGACGGCTTACACATGCACGGCTACTTGCACCGCGGCGAGGTGTTCGCGTGCGGTCAGTGCGGCAAGGCGTTCCGTTCCCCGCGCTATCTCCGAAAGCACGTGCACATGGTGCATTCGGCGGGTGGTGTGCGCTTTCCCTGCGCCATGTGCGCCAAGTCGTTCAAGGTACGGTGTGCACCGCGGTCATCTCAGACGACCACCCCCCTCCCTTCCCTAAAAAAATGATAGAAATAATATTAAATAGTAATAAGTAAAAGAAAGCATTAAGAAGGAGATTGAAATAATATTGATAAAATAAAAAATGTGGAAAAAAGGAAAGAAACTTCACACACAGCAGATTAATCTTCCAGGGATGAACACTTTCAAAACTTCATCCGAATGATTTTCTCAAGGAAACGTATAAACCATACCCAATCCCCTCCCCCCTATCCCCTGCCCTCCCCGTCTCCTCCTTCCCCACCCCCACCACAACCATCATCTGCCACCAGCTTCCTGTAAATAGGCTGAACAACAACAAAAAATCAAAATGCACGTACTAACGGGTTTCAGGTCAAGTCTGGACTAAACCACCATGTGCGCTTCGAGCACGATGCCAAGCGGAAGATGAACGTCTGCACTATTTGTGGCAAAGGCTTCCGGTTCCCTGTATTACTCCGCCAACATATGGACTGGCACAAGTAAGAACTACTTCTCTTGGCTCTTTTACAACCAGCATGTCTTTATTGTTATTAAATAATAATAATAATAATAATAATAATAATAATAATAATAATAATAATAACTGGTTTGGACTGATCCGGAACCCGTACCGCGGTCTTGTGCATTGGTCTCACTGCGAGTGGTGCAGACTGCAGGAAAGCTTTTCGGATCAAGCTTGGTTTTATCAGGGCTGCAAATTTTTTTTCTGTGGTGGCCCGTAGGAGAAAACCAAGGGAATGACAAGGGAGGGGGGGGGGGGGGGGGTGGGGGGCAAATGTTTTTTGTCATTGAATTTAGATTGATCCCGTTGTTTGTTTGTTTGTTTGTTTCTGTAGCGGGGCCGCTGCGTTTACGTGCGAACAGTGTGGAAAGAAATGCTACACAAAGGCACAGTACAACATGCACTTACGAAGCCACTCGGATGAGAAGTGCTACGAGTGCCATCTATGCGCGCGAAAATTCAAACACAGCAGCACGCTGAAGGAACACGTCAGAATGCATGACGTCACGGCGGAGGGCGAGGCGCAGCACAGGTGCGAGCAGTGCGACCAGACGTTTCGACAGAAGAAGAACCTGCTTGCGCATGTGCGGAATGTGCACCTGCGTGAGCGGAAGCACTGGTGTGACGTCTGCCAGAAGGCGTTCAGTAGGAATTCCCTGCTGAGGGAGCACCTGCTGACGTCGATACACGCCAAGCAGGTGAGACTAAAAGCGGAGGCACAGCAGAGCGGTATCGAGCTGTCGACTGTTCGTTATACTGTCAAGCATTACGACAAGGAAATTGTGCTGTTCGAGTATTGCGACAGCGAGAGTGACGTCAAGAGGCTACTGCAGGCGGAGACTATGTCACTTCCTTCGGAAGTATCCCTCGCCGGTTCGGGGCCACCACCGGAAGTCTCGCACGCGTCCTCGTTTCCGGTGGAGGCGTCGCAGGCCTCAAGTGCTAGTAGGAAACTGCTGAATATTGTTCAGAATTCCCTTCAGAAACATACCGAAAACCAGGCCAACAAAGAAACATCTCGAACCATTTTGGCCAATGAGAATCGGGTAAATTTCGCGGAAAATCCTGAGTGCGTGGTCGGAAGAGTTAAGACTCCCGACGTCATGGTTATTGATTCTACTTCTTTAGGTTTACCTGTTGGATTTACTACGCCACCTGGCGGGATTTCAGGGCAGGCTTTGTCTTGTATTATAGCCGATGGCAAGATTCAAAATATGTCCCAATACAGTAAAAGCTCTGCTGCGCATGCGGGGAACGCACAAACAGTGATTGGTTCTAATCCGTCACGTGATATCGGCGCAGCCAGTGACGTGCAAACAGCTATCACAGATATAACAGGCCCAGTTCAAGTTCATTCTTCCGTTTCCATGGCAACAAAAGAGACTGGCGTCGTGGACAACAGTGGAACTCAACTAACCTCTATATTATTGCAGCCGGAAGAATGCCCACCCATTCAGACACAAACGGTACCGGTCACGCCATGTCGTCAAGGAAACGACGGGTCAAAGTTCACCATCGACCTCTCCGATTGGTCAGTCCTGAGTGGCTTGATGAAAACCCCGGATGGGAAACAGACGATTGTGCCAATAGCAGGAAACGTGACACCAAATTCTACCAACGTTAAAACGGAAGTCTCCTCCGCTGTGAACTTAAAACCGGAAGTGGCGTCTGCGCATGCCTTGGTTACGCCGCCACCTGTTGGCAGAGCTAAAAAAATAAGCCAGTTTCTAGCGGCGGCTAACGCGACGGCCAAGGAACCCCGGCTTATGACCTTTTATGCGGCGCCGTCACGTGACCCGAGTGTGGGTCACGTGACATCAATTGCTCCACCTTCTCCTTTGACCTTGCAGGCGGGAGAGTCGCTCGCAAGCAGTCCGGCGCATCCACCATCCGGCAGTACTCGCTACGTTACCCTGCAGTCGCCTCCCAATGTGATTGCAAACCCATCGGTTCTGTTACCAACGCCGGCGGTCGCAACAACGCCGTTGAAGCCTGGTGAAGGACGCGTCATTGCATTTCAGTCCCCTCCCCAACCTTCAGCCCAACAGGTTATTTGTCAGAGCCCCGCCTCCCTGTATGAAAATCAACCAATCATGTTCCAGACGCCGTCACCGGGTATGCGCACCATTCAGGTACTGACACAAGGCCCAGCCGCCGAACTCTCATCTCCCAGTACCCACGGCAGTACTTTAAGTACACCGAAATAACATATCCACTCGAAACCGGCGCGATTATCCGCTGTATTCTCAATGCCAGTACTAAATGACGGTAAGGGATTTTCCAGCAGTATGCAGTTAAGCAGTTTATGCGGTAAACTGCTATGCGATTAGCCGATTTCATTCCTACAAACGTCACAGTTTTTTTTTGTCATTGTTAAAATACTTTTAAAGTGCTAATGTTGAAATATGTCCGTACCTTTATGATTTGTTTGAATCTCTACATATTAGAATGTTCTGTTGTGTTTACTGTTTAAATAGTAAAATTTTGCGACCTGGGCTGAGCACGTTTTTGATATAAATGTGAGAAAATCTTTTGAATGCGTTTTGGGAAATAGAAAGATAGTAGTTCCCTGGTTTTCTCCGTTTTTTTTTAAATTTTTTTTTCATGGAAAGTGGATATTTTGACTGGGAAATAACATAAAAAGTGGGAAAAGATTTAAAGAAAAATAGCGTTTGAATTCGACATTCTAAGATTTAAGTTTTATTGAATGAAACACACTGATTTTTTCGCATTTTTTTTAATTTTATTTATTTATTTATTTTTTTTTGTTTCCTGTTGTTTTAATTCTCACGTTCTCACATTTCGTGTTAAACAGCGTTTGTGATATCAGCAAGTCCTTGGGGGTAAAGTGTTGTTTTAATGAAATGAAACCACCCAGTTCTTATTCCTCGTTGTGATGCTCATAAAGAATAAAACTGCGTCTACAGGTGAAAGTCTTCGTTTTATGTGTTTATAATGGACATGTCGAATCGACTGATAACTTAACACCTCCATTAGTAGACACATTGGAGTGCTTGAAAAAAAAATATAGATTATTTTTTTCTGCTTGGGGTTTTATTCTTTTTTTTTTTTTGGCGCAAACCAGATATCAGGAAAAGTTGATGGAAATAAAAAAAAAAAGCCCCGCGTTCCGCCAAACGAGAAACAAAAGAGTGACGTCACGTGTCGGCTTTGTGAACCCCATCCTCTTGACCGTCCCGAGGGTGGGGAGTGGGCAGGGAGGGGGGATGTTTGATGCGATGTCCACCACTCACCCCCCCCCCCACCCCAACCCCTCCCCCAAACTGTTTGAACCAACAAAACATGATGCAGCGACATCTAGATGGGTCTGGCAGTACATAACATAACACTGAGCAATACACGGTGGCATCACTAATTTTTATAGCCCTGTACTTATCCCAAAGTGAAATTTTAGTTACTCTTATACAACTACGCAACTGTTTTCTTAATTTCATAATTTTAACTGTTAATCATTTTGTGACCGTTTTCGTATCTTACATCCTTACGCGTATAACGTGCGCACCTAGGGTTATGACCGCTCAAGAAAAATTGACATTTACATTTTAATGTTTAATTCGGAAAATGTTGAATATTTCGTGCATTACCATAAAAGGATAAAGGGAGCGTTTTCAATATTTCTGTTGGGAACTGTCGGGTGATGACTTATTTTTCCATATTTATTACCTTAAGTTTGCTTCGTATATGAAAGGAGCAAACAGCAAAAAAAATGATGCAGCGACATCTGGATCGGTCTGGCAGTGCACAACATATCACTGAGCATTAACATGGAGGCATCGCTATGTTTTTATAGCCCTGTACTTATCACCAAGTGAACTTACGGCTAACACGCACAAGTGTTTCTGACGTACTGTTGATATTTTTTTTTTTTTTGGCCGCCCCGCTCAGCTTGTGTGAAGTACTCTTACATCAACCACGCAGCTGTTTTCACAGTTGTTGATCATTTTGTTATGGTTTTCAATCTTACTTTTGCGTGTATAATGTGCGCGCTTCAGGTTATGGTCGCTCGAGAAAATTTAACATTTAAATGTCAATGTTTAATTCGTAAACGGTTGAATATTTCGTACGTTAGTATAAAGGTAGAGTTTTCAAAATGGCGGTCGGGTGATGACTCATTTTTGTTTTCAAAATGGCGGTCGGGTGATGACTTATTTTTGCATATTTTTCCTTTGCATATGAAGAGACAGAGAGAGAGAGAGAGAGAGAGAGAGAGAGAGAGAGAGAGAGAGAGAGAGAGAGGGAAGAGGGGAGGGAGGGGTCTAGAATAATAACGATTTTTTTAGTTTGCCTAGGGTCACTGTGTTCTGAAAATAAAAGTCGTAAATAAGACATATAATGATAAATCTTAACCATGGAAAGAACAGTTTGGTGAAATATCTAACTGGGTAAGAACTTCGTGAGCATTGCCATAACTCCGAATCCCGTGACAGTCAACAAAAGGTTCCACAGATTGCTGCGGTGGGCAAGTTCTTTGTGAAGAATTTCAAAAAATACCACTTGTAGAAATGTACCAGTGGCAATACCTTGGAGAACGGAGTTGGTGATTTGTGACGTAATGGGGTTGATATTTGCTTCAGTGATTACGGTACCAACGAAAACCCCGATGGGACTCATGCAAGCGAAAATCACAATGCAAGCAACGCTCTTACGTTTGTCTGTAAATTCTGCTATACGCAAGCCAAGGGAGAAGGATATCATGATCTTGTGAATAGCAATAGCCACCAAGAGCTCCCAGATTTTCGTCGGACTGGAGAGTAAGCCAAGCGCTAAGCCCTCGAAGACGGTGTGCAGACATAGAGCCAGTAGTAGTAACACAGTTGACAGTTCTGCGACAGGAGCTGAGCCTGGCTTCTCATTTCCCAGCAGCACACTACTTTCGCTGGATGAGTTACTATAGCTGTCTTCTATTCCTTCCTCGATTTTCACATTACATTCTGTACAAGCATCTTGATTTATGTTCTCCACCTGATCCAAGTCTGGATTAGCATGACGCAGTTGTAGTGACGTCATTGGTGGATTCTTGATTGAACCGTACGAGTCCGGCCTATTCGGTTTGCCTTTCTTGTGTGTGATAGGGTCTTGGTTGATTTCTAAAAAAAATAAATTATGTTATTGAAGATACCTGATTCTTAACTGGTCATTAATCAAACTCAGGCTAACTGACATGCCTTTCGGCGGTGTGAGCTGGTGGATGGATTCTACGGTCAGTTTGATTCTACAGATTCTACAGGTAGATGCGCATACCGAAAATATTCTACAACGCGCGGAGCAAATACATAGATTATTCGTCTAAGTAATGTGGTCTAATGAATTTACAAGCCGATTTAAACGATAGATACTAGATCCAATTCTGAGTATTCTCTAATTATTTTCATCTCTTCTATAGTTAATGGTAGCAGAATCGAGAGGTTCATCCACTCCTGCCACCTGCCCCACCCCCCCCCCCCCCCCCTCGATCGACAGACATTGATTTCCATGTCAGAGCTAGCATACATCCGTTAATCAACTTTTAAGATTTATTTTACAGTTTGAAGTAAAGTGGCTTCAAAAATAAAAATTATGGCTTACCTGATCCTTTGTATTTTTTCACTGTCAGTATTCCATTTTCGATAAATACTACTAAGAAAAATCCACATACGATAATAAATTCGGCCAAGGGAAATTCCATTTCTTCCATTTTTAAAGCAATCCATACATGTTCGAATCCTGCGCGTACTTCTGGTATTAAGTGCAGGAATGTTGTACCTAGAAACACTCCACCCGCGAAACAGTTCAGGAGTGACGTCATACGTAATGGCCACGTGACCCCATTTAGCCGCCTGCTTGACAGGAAGTTAACAATTTTAAGCGGAAGTAAGCCGAATATTAAAGCGGACACAAGTAGAAGTGTCAGTGCTATTGTTTTAATTACCCACACCTCCGCCATGTTGGATTTGTGCAAGGATGCGAAAGCCTTGTGAAGTTTAATTTAATCCTCGTTATATTTCTAATCTGGTAGTAAAAAGTCCTTCCAAATGTCTGTTAAAACTTCTTTGTCTTTACAATAAAACCTGCTGAGTTGTTGCCTCGAGATTTAAACACTGATTGTCCAGTTTGTTATCTGTTATATACTACACAGTTGATCAGTGGACGAATCCAGAATAAAAATACTTGAGGCTGAAACATGACAAGGCACTTCTGAGGCGTATAACCAAGTGTAATGACGTGTTGCCGAAGCTTATCGTTGCGAAATTCACTGCGACTGTTATCGATGAGGGGTTATTTAGCTACTTCGGTCAATTGTCGCCCTTCCACCCCCCTAAAAACAGCAACAACAACAACAAACGTTCGGTGCTATCCAACCCTCCACCATCACCCCATCCCCCCCCCCGCCTTCCAGAAAAAAAGGACAAGGATTCAGATTGTTATGGAGAAGTTTTTCTTAAACAAGCCCTTACATAAAAACAGTCGCATTTATATCAGTAATGTCAAGAAACAAGTGATCGTGGTCATCTATAATACTGAAATTTGCTCATTACTTCTCATAAAACAAACAGCAAACTCCTCTTTCTCTAGTTTACTAACAAAAATTCTCAATATAAATTTTACATCAATTTTTCTTAAATTTTGATTTGAATGATTTATAAAAAGTAAACTGTCATTCTTTTTTAATTATCCTCAATTATTCTTTTATTCGTTGCTTTTTTTTTTTTTTTTTTTGGTTTTAAAGGTGTCTTTTTTTTTTTTCTTTTTTTTTATCTTTTCGGGTTTTTTTTCTTGAACATGTAACTAGTTACCCGTTTTTTTCCTTTTTTTAGAATAAACTAAATGCTAAATCCTTGTTGAAAATCACGAGTGTTGTATTGAGTCTGCTTTTTGTCGGGGAAGCTCTGTGAACACGCTGTTTTGATTACATATTAATTTCTAGCAACATCTGTTGAGAGAATTCCGATGAAAAAAATGACAATAGAATGACTATTTTTGCAATCTAAAATCGATGACGCTGCGATCAATTCACATATCAGACTAAAGCACTGACAGTTTTAATCTGAAGCTTAAATTCAGCCCCGTACTAATTCAATCCAACCAAGAACAGTTTTCTATTAAACATTATTTTATTAATACGGTTGAAGTGCAGTTACTGTTACGGCACAAAGAGCGGAGATAGTCGTATAGGTGAGATAAATTAAGCTGGCCTCTTCAGTTATCGCATTGTTTGCATTGTTGAACTCAACTTCACATTTTCACAGCAGTCTCACGGTGATGTTATTGTCATGAATTTCGCGTGTTTTTTTTTTTTTTTTTTTTTTTGGATCATGAATACTGGTTAAATTCACATGTGAATTATTGCTTAGAAAGAACTAAAATTACCAGTTTTCCACAGTTTACAACTAAAAAGAATAGTAAAGAGTTATTTTTGTTGGATGTTTTTGAATGCGTTGTGTGTCAACATCAACTGCACTCTAGGGGGATTCTGAGAACATAACGTGCAGTAAATCATGTATTATCCTTCACATATCCTTCACGCGTCATGTGTCTGATTGCAATACAAATGTTTGCTTCTTCACATGACAATGTGATATCTCATTACACTGTACTATGGCTCAAGAGTGCTTCACAATTCGACCATAAAAAATATGGCCTATTTTTGTCCTTATTTTAAAGACCAACCGACTAAGCAGCTAGGCTTATCATTGCGTTTTGTTTCTTTACATGTGTACAATAAAATCAGTTTATATAAGACTAGAAAAGATCGATGGCTCTGCTAGCGGGTCGGCAACGGGGAAAGAGGGGGGAGGGGGAGCAGGGAGGGGGAGGGGAACGCGTGTCAGTCCATGTTTTGCTGCGCGTATAGAAAATGCAGAGGAAGTGTTTTTTTTTATTTGTTCACATATAGTTCAAATAAGTACAGCGGAACCTCGACACCGGACCGGCTGCCTATTGGGACCACCTCTAAAATGGGGCACATTTTTTTCTGTCCCGAATGGTCTGAACGGACCACTTCGAGCCACTTTTTTCCGTCCCGAACACTCAAAATGCCTGAGACTGGACCACTGTGGGACAGACGGGAAATCTATGTATCTGTGCGGCCAATTATTCATAACACTTAGCATGTTGCCGTCTTGGATAGTTATTGCTAGGGATTATGGTAACAAGTGTGCAACCAGAAAGGGGCTTTATTTGTTATCTATTGCTTAAACAATAGCTATAATACTTAAGCCACTGTTACCTCCCCAGCAAACTGTTATCGTGAAATCAGAAGTTATGTCAAAGTAAACTAGCACGGATAGATTTATAGTCTCATAAATATAGTCTCAAAAGTATGCTAAATATGGTCTCAAAAGTATGCAAAATTGTGTGTGTCTATAACATACAGATTGTCAATCAGTTGAGACGTAATAGATATTATTGTAAACAAATATTGCTTTCATTGTGTTTGCACATCAAAGTTTAACCTTATGGTCAATCCACAATATTTTACCCCAGAATGACCAAACCTCCCAAATGGAACCAACTCTGAAATAGGGCACATTTTTTCCGGTTCCAAGGGTAGTCCGATTTCAGAGGTTCCGCTGTATATGGGTGGGGGAAGGTTTAATTCAGGTCGAGGAAAAGGAAAATCAGACACAATTCCGCTTGATAGCAGAATGACCCACTTCTGCCGAACCACTAAAGAAAATATTTGACTAAACCAAAAAGATGAAAGTCACACAGTGCCAATTCTTTAACGTCGTTTTCGCTCAAAGGGTCGAAAATGAACCCAAAATCGCTCTATATCTAACCATTTATAGAGATAATAGTCAATTCCAGGTTTTTGACCTTGACCGTGACCAAGAAGTTCAAGGTTGCCGAAGTGCCTTTTATGTAACGTTGTTTAGGCCCAAAGGGTAGAAAATAAGCTCGAATTATTCAACCGTATTCGAGACAATAGTCAACTTCGATTTTTGACCTTGACCGTGATTAAGAAGGTCAAGGTCACCGAAGTACCTCTTATGTAACATTGTTTAGGCCCAAAGGGTCGCAAATGAGTTCTAAATCGTTTTCAAGATAATATCCGTTTTCGAGATAAAAGTCAACTTCCAGCTTTTAGCAATGACTGTGGCCGAGAAGGTTAAGGTCACCGAGGCACCTGTTGTGTAACGTTGTTTAGGCCCAAAGGCCGAAAACGAGCTAAACTCGCTCTGTCCTCGTTTCCGAGATCATAGTCAGCCTCCGGTTTTTGACCTTGACCGAGAAGGTCGAGGTCACCGAAGTACCTCTTATTGTAACGTTGTTTTGCCCAAAGGTTAAAAGATCCTTAACTGTTTTCGAGATAAGTCGGCCTATAGTTAAAGGTTCACAAGGTCACGTGACCTTTTGCCTTGACCTAAAGTTGGTACAGTTGGTATAATTAGTCACACCGAAAGGATAAACGAGTCCTCCCATGCACAAACGTAAACGTACTGACACAAGGCCCAACCGCCGAACTTGCATCCCCCAGTACACACGGTAATACTTTAAGTACACCAAAAACATGTCCAGTCGTAACCGGTGCGATTATCTGCTATATTGTGATGCAGATAAAAAGGACTGTAAGGGATTTTCCAGCAGTATGTACTTAACCAGATTATGCGGTTAACCGCTATGCGATGGGCAGATTTCATTTCTATACAAGCCACAGCTTTTTGCTGTTGTTTAAATACTTTTAAAGTGCTAATGCTGAAATATGTCCGTAGCTTTATCCGTTAGCTGGAATCTCTACATATTGGAATGTTCTGTTTAGTATACTGTTTAAGAAGTTAAATTTTGAGATGGGGACTGAGCACGGTTTTTGAAAAAAATGAGAGGAAATCTTTTAAATGTGTTTTTTTTTTTTTTTTTTTTTTTTTTTGCAAAACAGAAAGATATTACTTCACTGGTTTTCTCTGTTATTTTTTCTTCTTTCTTTTCTTTTTTGTTTCTTCCTTCTTTTTTGAAATTGGATATTCTGCCTAGGAAACAAATCACATAGAAAGTTTGAAAAAATTGAAAGTAAAATAGTAGTTGAAGAGTGGGGTTTCTAACACATTTATAATGGGGTTTCTAACACATATATAATGGGGTTTCTAAAACAGTGACGTCATTGTTTTAGAGCCCCCATGGGGATAGTAAAACAGTGACGTCATATGAACGTCATATTAACGTCATAATGACGTTATAGGAATAGTAGGCAGCCCCAAAGGGTCGAAAATAAGCTCGAATTCTCCAACCGTATTCGAGACAATAGTCAACTTCGATTTTTGACCTTGACCGTGATTAAGAAGGTCAAGGTCACCGAAGTACCTCTTATGTAACATTGTTTAGGCCCAAAGGGTCGCAAATGAGTTCTAAATCGTTTTCAAGATAATATCCGTTTTCGAGATAAAAGTCAACTTCCAGCTTTTAGCAATGGCTGTGGCCGAGAAGGTTAAGGTCACCGAGGCACCTGTTGTGTAACGTTGATTAGGCCCAAAGGCCCCAAACGAGCTAAACTCGCTCTGTCTCCGTTTCCGAGATCATAGTCAACCTTCGGTTTTTGACCTTGACCGAGAAGGTCGAGGTCACCGAAGTACCTCTTATTGTAACGTTATTTTGCCCAAAGGTTAAAAGATTCGTAACTGTTTTCGAGATAAGTCGGCCTATCGTTAAAGGTACACAAGGTCACGTGACCTTTTGCCTTGACCTAAAGTTGGTACAGTTAGTATAATTACTCGGTATAGTCACACCGGAAGGATAAACGAGTCCTCCCATGCGCAAACTTAAACGTAAACGTACTGACACAATGCCCAGCCGCCGAACTCGCACCCCCGAGTACCCACGGTAATACTTTAAGTACACCAAAAACATGTCCAGTCGTAACCGGTGCGATTATCCGCTGTATTGTGATGCAAATAAAAAGGACTGTAAGGGATTTTCCAGCAGTATGTACTTAACCAGATTATGCGGTTAACCGCTATGCGATGGGCAGATTTCATTTCTATACAAGTCACAGCTTTTTGCTGTTGTTTAAATACTCTTAAAGTGCTAATGCTGAAATATGTCCGTACCTTTATCCGTTAGCTAGAATCTCTACATATTGGAATGTTCTGTTTAGTACACTGTTTACGAAGTTAAATTTTGCGATGGGGACTGAGCACGGTTTTTGAAAAAAATGAGAAGAAATCTTTTAAATGTGTGTGTGTGTTTTTTTTGCAAAAACAGAAAGATATTATTTCACTGGTTTTCTCTGTTTTTTCTTTTTCTTCTTTCTTTTCTTTTTGTTTCTTTCTCTTTTTTGAAATTGGATATTCTGCCTAGGAAACAAATCACATAAAAAGTTTGAAAAATTGAAAATAAAATAGTAGTTGAAGAACGGGGTTTCTAACACATATATAATGGGGTTTCTAACACATATATAATGGGGTTTCTGAAACAGTGACGTCATTGTTTTAGAACCCCATGGGGATAGTAAAACAGTGACGTCATATGAACGTCATATTAACGTCATAATGACGTTATAGAAATAGTAGGCAGCCATTCAGACGGTTAAACGGGCAGCCGGACAAATGGACAGCCGGACAAATGGACAGTCAGACAAATGGACAGCCGGACAAACGGACAGCCGGGCAAATGGGCAGCCGGGACAAAATGGGCCTCCGTAAAAAAAGGATCAACCGGACCATCGAAAAAGTAATTAAAAGTAAGCAACCAATGTTTCCTTAAGCCTAGCTATTTTTAACCCAGAGAGCTCTCTCGCTCCACACACACACCACGGCAGACGTGGGCAGACGGACACATGGGACACCTCCCCAAACGTACAAGTTCTCCTTTTTTTAAACAGAGAACTCATAGCTACATGGTTAGAGCTCACCTATAAGGCCCCCTTAAAGTCAAAGGGGGTATAAAAAGGGGTATAAAATAGCCCCCTTTTAAATTTTAAAAAAAAATTTATATTTATTATTTTTTTAACATTTCCCACACTCTCATGCATACACACATACCAACATCATGACAGATGTTTAGCGCTTATTTCGTATTAGTGGGGGGCTCTTAAAAGAGCCGGGAAGTGTTAGTTTTGTCTGCTGCTGCTGCTGCTGCCGGTCCCCGGTTTAAAAAATGTTCACAACATCCTGAACTGGTCTGGCGCAGTGATTCATTTGCTGACTGTTAAACAGAAAATGGTCAGTTTTTAGCCCGCATGTGAAGCATCCTGTTGTGTATTGATGGTTTAATGCCGTTAGGTAGGTCCATAGTGAAGCACAATAAATGCACGATTAACGTCCGCAGTCGACAGCGATGACACGATCTGGACTTAGCATACAGCCACAACCGATGCAGATGTCCAAGTCTTGCTGCAAGAAGAATCTTGCCCAAGCTGGATACTCCTCCTTTTCGAGTCTTGATGGGATTGACTCTCCCAGCATGGTGCAGCGGAAAAAAGCTTCAACGTAGTGCCCCTCTTCTATGTTCCGTAAACGCTTCCCAAGCGTCACCATCCTGTCGAAAAAACCAGTATGCAGAGGACTGAGACGTTGGCCTGGTCCGGCAGCAGCTGATAAAAGAAGAATCTCGCAGGTTGGTTGACTGGTGGAATCACCGATACATGCACTTCTCGTACATTTCTAAGCGTTAAGGCGTCGTTCAAGGCGAAGTAAAGCTCCATGCTGTTGAAAGTTCAAAGCGGTTGTGAACCTGAACTGAAATGACTAGCAGTTATATACCACCTCAAGTGAGGACACCCCAGAGATAGAAGCAGACTGACTGCATAGAGTGTGAAGACCTCCCACCGGGTGCTCATAGATGTACTCTGTGAGGACCCCCCGTTGCCTGTATATACTGTGAGGATGGTCGCTAGTATGTAGTAGTATATAAATGGGGGTTAGAGGCAACATTTCCTCAAACAAGCAGCAAGGTGTCTACAACTCGTACAATCACAGTGATGCGAAACGGCAAGGCAGTGACGCTGACAACAGAATGCTTCAAGTGTTGGGTATGGTTAGAATATCCAGGACAACCACACAACTGCCCGGTACACCACAATGCACCGCGTCGGTACTGTTGCAAAACCTGCGGTGGTTTGCTATGGTATAAGTTTACGGCAACATTACCTGGACCAGAACCGTGTACGGACTGCTGGTGGTGCGGCGCGACACTGAGAAGCATCAAGTATTATAATTTTCACCCTTTTAAGTGTCCAAGAAGACCTTTCACGATGAAGCAGTTTTATAGATATCAGTGTAGTTGCGGAAACCCGACTTGTTGGTGAAGAGCCAACTTACTAACATCTTTCGGTCCTTCTAAGAGCCATCCTCTGTTGTGAAATGAAACGCAAATTCTGTCTATGTATGAGTGTGTATAAAAGAGGATGTCTGAGATTACATTTCAGCATTTCAGTTTCAGCAGTTGACGTAACAACAACCAGCTAAGATGAAACGTGAAGAGCATGAGAAAGGAGCAAAGAGACGAAAGATGGAAGAAGATGACATTTGGCCATACGGTCTAGTCCTCTGTATGGAATGCAATGTTGAATTTCCATCTATGGATACCTTTGAGGCACAAACATGTAGTAAAGCTGAGATGAAAACTATACTGAAACATGCTCGTGAAGAGCATGGGGAAGGAGCAAAGAGACGAAAGATAGCAGAAGATGACATTTGGCCATACGGTCCAGTCCTCTGTATGGAATGCAATGTGGAATTTCTATCTGTGGATGCGTTTGAAGCACATGCATGCATACCAGCTAAGTTGAAAAATGTACCTCATGTAGAACATGTTTCAAAGAAACAAAAGATAGGACAAGTAGGGAGAGGTAGAAGGGTTAGTCTTGGTGAAAACACGCAGGAAAAACGGTTTGAATCTGAGGATGGATCGGATTTACTGCTTGAAATGCGACAGCAAGGGAACCGTATCAAGGCACATTTGTTGGAGACCTTAAACCATGGAATGAAATGGTAGTGCATGCACGCTTCAAGAAACTGATAGCAGGTGCTGAAGGTGTTATGTTAGAACAAGTGGATAATGCGTTTATCAGGAGTCCAACATATACAGTATACAATCCCGCAGATATTGGACAGGACTTGCCAGAAGCCTATGAAGAATTATTTACTAAGTTTGACGAACATGAGCAACAAGGCTGTGGCTGGGTATTGGATAACATACTGTACATTGAAGTACATACAGCTACGTCAGCACCACTGGAAGCAAGCAGTTTTATTCCCCTGCCGAAGAAGGTGAAGAAAACAAAGGGTGTGATAAACATTGAGAATAATGACAACAAGTGTTTCTTATGGTCAGTATTGGCTTACCTTCACCCTTCAAAAAGGAACCCAAATGAAACTATACAAACCATTTGAGAAGGAATTAAAGGTAGAGGGTATGACATTTCCGACACCAATTACTGACATTCAAACGTATGAAAAGGAGAACGATGTAGCCATCAACGTGTTTGGATATGAACAAGATGTAGTTGTTCCAATACAACTTAGTCGAAACGTCAGTGCGAGAGAAATCAACTTACTTCTGATTAGCAATGACAAGACGAGGCATTACTGCCTCATCAAGAATTTTAGCAGACTTATGTCTTATCGATCAAAGCATAAGGGTGCATATTTTTATTGTTTCAACTGTATTCACGGGTTTACACGACAAGATCTTTTAGATAAACATCGTGAAGTGTGTGACAAGAATGGAGCACAACGTTTATCATTTCCCAAGGAACCCTCTATCAAGTTCAATGTAGCTAAACAACAGCGAGTACCTTTTGTGATTTATGCTGACTTTGAATGTTTCACGCAAAAGCATGAAGAAATATCAACATCATCGTCCAAACAGCTTTGCCTATTTGGTTGTGAGCCAGTACGACACACGTGCACCAGTTGTGTATCGAGCAGACAATGCTGAAAGTCTTTTAGACCATATGGTGAATGAACGTGATCGTATTGTACGTGGTTTAGAGCAACCAAAGGAAATGGCGATGACTCGTGAAGACAAAGAGAATGTTGATTGCTACATTTGTCATGAGCCTCTAGGAGCAGATCGTGTGACAGATCATGACCATATCAATGGCAAATATCGTGGAGCAGCGCACAGTGAATGCAACTTACAATTCCGACTTAGAAAAGATCGGCAGGGGGATAAAGATTTTTTTATCATTCCTGTGTTTTTCCACAATTTGCGAGGCTATGACAGTCATCTAATCATGAAGGAAATTGGGAAATTCAAAGATGAAACGATTACAGTCATGCCCAACACCATTGAGAAATATATTGCATTCACCATGAGCAATCTGAAATTTACAGACAGCTTTCAGTTCATGAGTACCTCTCTACAGAAGTTGGTATCCAACCTTGCAGCAGAAGGGAAAGATAACTTCTACAACATGACCTCTCACATTCACGATAGTGACCAACAAGATTTGTTGCTGAGAAAAGGGGTGTACCCCTACGATTACGTGGACGAACCATCCAAGAAACGCAGCTACCATCAAAGGACAAGTTTTATAGTCAGCTTAGCGCAGAAGGTGTGGGATACGTTCAACTGTTCCACATTTGGTGAACCACGACCTGTACCTGAAATCAGATGTGTTATTATTAGCTGACGTGTTTGAAAATTTTCGTCAAGCATGCCTCAACACGTACGAATTGGATCCTGCTCACTACTATACAGCGCCAGGACTGTCGTGGGATGCAATGTTAAAAGCGACAAAGGTGAAGTTGGAATTGATCAATAACATTGACATGTACCAAGTGGTTGAGCAAGGCATACGTGGAGAAATATCTGTGATCACACACAAGTATGCGAAAGCAAATAACTCCTACGTAGCAGATTACAATTCTGAGATACCAAACAACTATCTGATGTACCTCGACGCAAACAACTTGTATGGCTGGGCCATGTCACAAAGCATGCCACAAAGAGGATTTATGTGGGTGAGCGAGCCAGAATCCGTTAACTTCATGGATGTACCTGAAGATGATGACATTGGATTCATTTTGGAAGTGGATTTAGAATACCCGCATTCAATCCATGATCGTCATAATCACTACCCAGTGGCTCCAGAACGGAAATGTGTCAAAGTTGGAGAATTGTCTGAGTACAGTCAGAAGCTGCGGAAAGATCTGAACATGAAAGACAAACCCAGTGAAAAGCTCATTCCAAACTTGTGTGTCAAGAAGAAATACGTGCTTCATTATAGGAATTTACAACAGTACGTCTCACTGGGGTTGAAAGTCACCAAAGTACATCGCGCCATCATGTTTGAACAGAGCAAAAGGTTTTTCAAAATACATTACCTTGAACACGGAAAAGAGGAAATTGGCTAAGAACACGTTTGAGAAAGACTTCTTCAAACTGATGAACAACTCTGTGTTTGGTAAAACCATGTTCTGCTTATCGGTTTAAACCTGCAGTGTGGAAAGACTTTAAAAACATACCGCTTAAACCTGGGTTTAAACGTAGACTTGAAAAGTTGAAGTGTTTGTGATTGAACATCATTCTGACATACGTGTTAGATTCTGGAGAAATCTTTTACAGGATTATCCAGAGGACTGTGATGTAGTTGTGCCAGATAATCCATATTCAGATTTGATTCACTTTGATAGAAGAATTGGCGCGCAGTCTTACGATTCCTAGAAGCTATACAACATCCACTCTTCACCATCTTGCGAGCATAAAAATGTCTTTGCAGGCAAGGAGACAGCTCATAGTTGATCTGACTGTTGAACGAGATGGAAGACTTTTTATCGGAATATGAACCCATTACAAATGGATTCTCATATCTGAGAAACTTATGTGATGACATTGTGTTAAGACATTTTGGAAAGTATATCATTCTATCACCTGACGAACAATCTGTGTTGAAAGACCATCTAGAGAAGTTGAGGATACCTGGCTTTCTCCTAATACTCTCAGAGGATTTAGAAGTGCGTGTGACTGAGAACTGTCTAGACGTGTTTGTACGATTTCGCAATTATGACAAGCTTACAGAACGCTACGACTACATTGGATTGGAAAGAATCTGACGCTTGAATTCAAAGAGGAAGGAGTGCAACTCATGCGGGGCACAGAGTCCATTGAGCTGACACATCCCATGTGTGTTATAGTGATGGACATTGACATGAATGATCATGGATATGAACTGAAACTGTCTGAACACGAAGATGTTAAAATAATAAAGTTTGGTAATGGACAGTGTTATGCTAGTTTTCATAGCATTTACAAACGTGGGTGTAATGTCTATAATACATATATTAATTTAGATTGGCATGAATGGCATTTGTTTATCAATGTATTGAAGGTATTTGTGATATAAAAGTTTAATGTAAAAAATAATTGTTAAAATGTAAATAATGTATAACACAGTAAGAAAGAATGTTGTATAAAACTATCTTGTTTATTTACAATATCCATCATAAAATTAACAATTACCAACAACTTAACTAACAACTTAGCTAATACAACATCAATAAAATAATGGTTTATAATGTCTATATACAAAATCCTTTACAACAAAATCACCATCACTTCTTCTTAATACATCAATGATTTCAAAAGGACTATGTCCTTGAGCTCTTTGAATTATATAATACACACAATAAAATCCACATGTAGATGATATCGGTGTTTGTAATGGAACTGAATTATAAATGAAATTAAACTTTAAAAACTTCAAACGACTGTCTATAGGTAAAAGTCCATAAGAGTCAAAATATTCTGCAGGTTCTTCGTCATAATATACTGCCACCCAATGCTTTCCTGGCTCATCATGATCGTCTGTGTTGATGACATAGGCACCGCGTTGTAAAAATGGTAACTGGTCCATGGCAAACACACCTTGAAACAAGTCTTTTGTCACGGCATCATGGGATAGCAAGTCTTCTATCTGCTTCGTGTTCATGACTGGTAGCCGAATTGAATGCTACGATTTGCACTTATTTCAACAATGTTATCACATTCAGCATACACTGTAACATTGACTTTGTTGTGCAATGCACCATCAAAATTCATTTCTAGTCTCAAATTCCCATGTTTGATCATAATGATCATCGCCATCATAATCAGGTGTTAAGTCAAAAGAAAATAAAGAATAACCTCTAGGCCAATCTTCCCGTTTTATAATGGAACTTTTCTCACCATTCAATCTATCAGAAGATTTTTAAAGAGTTTCAAAAGCGTCAAGATATTTGCCTTGATTTATGTCAAGCTTGAGAGGTTTGGATAGGACTGGTTCATCTGAGTAAAGCTCCATAAAGTTAAGATCAAAATGTTCAAAATGGATTTCTCAATACTGTTCCAGCAAAGGATTCATTATGAACCATTCCAATGACAATACGTTTTTGTAATTGGCCTAAAAAGATGCTATCTTTTACAAAAGATTGAAATCCTGTTGGAATAGCTAAAATTTTACACTCTTTTCTAGTAATAATAAACTTAGCAGTAATAATAAACTTAGCACTTGACTTTTCATCAATGCATCTGCATGTTCCAACTGAACACCTGGACTAACCCTCACTTTGCGAATGGTTAAAAACGCTTCTCTCACTTCTACTTTTAAACCATTATTTGCAGCCATTAATACATATTCATCTTTTTGTCTATGTAAACGTAAGTTCATACTAACACCATTGGGAAGATAACGATCCTGCTCAAACAAATCTACCCTTAAACCACCTGTAAGCATAAACTCACGGCTTAGACGTGTATACAAATAATGATTATGTAAACCATTATTTCCTGTTTCAGCTAGATCGCAAGCTCAACATTTACATGAAAACCTGATACATATCTTTCATGATTAGCTCTTTTCACCTCATGAGTATTCATTGACCCGGCAGTATCTTTATAGATGAGACGCATAGAGCGCCCAGAATGGAGACTTTCTTTCCTAGTCATGAATGAAATGAGATATGGTGCTGGTATAACCATGGGTATTGTTACTATGTGATATCAAACGATCATTTAGAAATAATTCAATATTGAACCATAACACATTAAACAAATCATTGATATATGACACGTTATCATCTACACCACACAGTGTTCCATCAGCCTTTACAATACGACATACAATATGGAGCTTACTGTTCTTTAAATCTAGATATTTTTCTGTACTCGCAGGAATGTAGAATTCTATTGGAGCACCCTCTCTAATGCTAGTCATTGGTTGATAGTCTACATTATAACTTTTTTCTACAGCAGTTTGCGTTGGTGATATGTGAAACCATTCTAATGGAGAAAGACTACATTCACAAGAATGATTATGAATTAAAGACATGATTGAAAAATATCTTTCTTATACTTTGTTGATGTTATCCGTTTAGCTGCCTTTCGCCTTCTGACAGGTTTTGTTCGTTTCGCTCTCTTTTGTTCTCCTAACCCACCACCAAACATACGTTGTGCTACTCGACCTGTAACATCTTTCGCGACATCTTTTGCAGCATTTTTAAGATGTGGTGCAACGATTTTAGCCCCTGCCTTAAGCAGTGGAATAGCTTTGCGAGCCAATGATCCCAGTATTGAACCAATACCATCTCCATATTGCATTCGCGCTCCTTTAAATCCTGGTAATTCCCCACCCACTTGACGAAGAAAATGGTTGCGATATATAGATGGATTATGTGTGTATGCTTTCATAATGCTTTTGGTCGAAAATGAAGTTTACAGATCACCTTTCCAGTTTAAATGGAACATTATGACCTGTGTCGTCCTTAATATTCATTCTATTTCGTCAAATTTGGATGTGTTTACAGGAACATAATGAGGCTCTCCATAAGTTTTCATGATAATGTCTCCATCATGTCCTTGTTTTCCAACAGAACGTAGCAAAGGAACATAATAATCACCAACTTGTGGCTCACAAATACTACAGTACACATAAAGTGTATAAAATCCCTGTTTCGCATCGCCTTTATGTTCAGCTGTACATGTTTCAGTATACCATTGATCTGGGATAAATCCTAAAATCTCAGCTAATCCAGCGGAGAATGACACTTCAAAGTTAAAATTTAGAAATAGAAAAACTCATCGTCTAATGTTATCATACTTTATCCGAATAGCTTCTTTAAGGTCATTTTTCATAGAATTAGCCGCTTCTTCATTGACTGCATGACATATCTCTTGTATGGATCTGTAGTAACCATAAGGAATAGTGATTGTGTCAAGAACAGAATCTGTAAGTGGTTGTTGTAGATACTGAATAGAATAGTCCGTTCCATGTCTCATGGTTGTCCAGGTATGTGGATATTGAATTTCAACTAATGCCACTTCATATTTTCCGTTCAGATAGATGGTTCGAGGCATACGAATTTAATAATTTGAAGTCTTGTTGTTGGGATAATAGTTCATAGTAGCATTGCTGGGTAAAGTAATATAAAAACTTGTTGACTCCATGACAGCTATGTGATGTAGATAGACTAGATGCGTATATACATAACTTCATGTTTGACACTCTTCATTCTCACTCGCTACACTGCTGTCTACATTGTTGTCTATATTGCTATCTACATGATCTACATTGGTATCTACTACTTCTCCCTGACAACAAGCACTGACACACCTAATTTTTACAGGAATAGTATTTTTATTTTCATTTTCTTTACAACAACATCACCATAACTCTTTAATCCATGTTAAAAAGTTTCCCATCCTTCTGGAAACAACCTTTGTTGACGTTGTTGTATCTCTTGTAATATCTTCACGAGTTGTCTTTTTGCCAAAAACAGTTTTTGAAATATTAGCGTCTACAATTTCCTCAATAAACTGCTTCATATCACGTGGTGGTTCTCGTCGTTCTTTTCTTTTTGTAGCAACCAATGCTTCTTTCAACAAATCAATAATGTTAGAATTTGTAATGACAGTACCCGTTTTTAAAACAAGTTCATTTTTATCTGTCCATCTCGTACCATATTTCTTAAGTTCTGCCAGAAGTTGTGTTAGTTTTACATGATAAATAGGTTGAAAATTGGTTAGAAACTGTTGGGACTTTTCTTATTTTTCTGAATTAGATGCTGTAACAGACTTTTGTCGTTGTTGTTGTGATTGAATTGTTCGTAAATGACGTCCAAGCACTTGAGACATTTCTATTGCTTTTTCACGAGTTCGTTTCCCACGTAAAAGTTTATTCACTTTCGTTTTGATTTCAACATCTTTTCCCTTCTTTTCTAACAACATTTTATATTCATATTCAGGAATGAGAACCATTTTCAAAGTATGTTTCATTTTAACAGCAACTGAGCTAGCAAGGGTAATGCAAATTTAGCAATAGCTCCAATAAATCCTCCTTTCTGATTAACCAACTTCTTTTTTCTTCGAAGTGATATCTTCTTATCTGCTAGTGTGCATAGGGTATGATGTTCACGCTTGAATTCCTTATACCTTTTTGAGCTTAAGGGTAAATGTCCTCGCAATATATTCAAACAAATTTCAAACAAGCTAGTTAATTCCTCCTTAGTAGCTTGTTGTAGCAAGGATTTACGTCGTTTAGGCGCGCTGCGTGCGAGCAAGTGAAGAAAAGGTTGATTAGCTTGAATACGTTTAGACATCTTGGCTGCGAATGGTCAAGGGACTTGGTTCTTGTTCATTAGCTATTTTATTAACATATACGTAATGTGTATCTTTTGGTAAAATGAGGTTTGCTGGTAGCATCTTGATAGGCTTCTATGAAAAATTGAGATTTTCCAGGATACATTTGTCGCGCTAATATAATTATTTGTTGACTGTCTCTAGGATATTTTAAACAGAATGATGTAATGTTTCGCATTTCTCTACCATGGTGAAACAAATTATGCACAATAAAAAATAATAATGCTTAGATTTTGATGACTGCTGCCAACACTAAAGAGACGTGTCATTCGCTCATCACTATGACATTTGGTCATTAAGTCATCAATGATGAGTAAGTTTGGTTTTTTCGGGTTAAAACGCTCTTCAATGTCATCTGGAATGCCTTGGTAAAATTCCACACCTTTCATTCCTTTATACAAAGGCTGATCTGCTGCATAGAGCCATAAAATGGTTTTTGGAGAGGGTTTAATTAACTTTTGTTCTAGAATTTCCCTAACTAGAGAAGTTTTACCACTGCCTGTAGGTCCAGAGACCAAACATGTGAATGGATGCTTCATTTTCGAATATCAGTTTCTTTCATCCAACTGTTAAACTTCTTTGGCCAACCTATCTACTTCACAAATAATTCTTAAACGCCTCGTCTTTTTCGTGTTTTCAAAACCTTTTCAATTCTGTAGACTGATTCAATGTCTTTTGTCACTTTCTGCCGTTCTTCTTCATAGAAATGTCCATCAATATCTTCAACCAAAAAGTCTTTCACACGATACAAG
Source organism: Protula sp. h YS-2021 (assembly GCA_949752745.1). Classification (NCBI taxonomy): domain Eukaryota; kingdom Metazoa; phylum Annelida; class Polychaeta; order Sabellida; family Serpulidae; genus Protula; species Protula sp. h YS-2021. Next base: position 9,378,008 of record OX457030.1, on the reverse strand, counting down.
TGTATTCCTTGCTTCTTACAACGATGTGTGATAATGAAGACTTCTTGCGTCCACTTTATATGATAATCCCGTTAAAATACGTACTTCATGTGAGAAATGCGAACCTGATCACCATTTTTAAATTTGTAGGGTTTTTTTTCTACTTCTTTGGTTTTAATTTCAATTTGTCTACATACATATACTTCCACATTTTCGATTCGTTGTCTTTACGAATATCTGCAGGAGCCATGAGGTCTATGGTTGTAATTATACACTAAGTCTGGAAGGATGTTCATATATCGATAAGTTTGATTATGTAAGAAATATCGATGCATCAGTCCCCTTAGAGTACGGATGACTCTCTCAGCAAAGTTGGCTTTGGTTTCATTCTTTGTCGTATAGGCATGTATTCCCTCCTTCTTCAAAAATGCTTTTACCCATCTGTTTTTAAATTCAGTTCCTTTTATCCAACCTTAGAGTTCGTGGTCTTCGTTGTGTTTCATGAAAAATCTTTTGAAAGGCTTCTATGATGCTGATATGTGATTTATTAGGTATTGGCTGCACCCATAAATATTTGGAAAACACATCAATGACAACCAATAAAAAGTGGGTGTCATCATTATAGGGAGCTATGTTTCCCATGTCAGCTAAATCAATATCCAACATGTCATCAATTCCACGTGTAATGACACGTTGCCTTTTGAACCTGTATTTTACAGGTTGTAGTAAACTGAAGGCATCTTGATCCTGTAACCATTTCTTCACTTGTGAATGAGTGACTGGTTGATCATGTTTTTTTAATATGTGATAAAGTTTTTAGGACCAGCAAATGCTCCGAGTTGACCAGGTTTAATGTAAATATTGGTTAAGTAGTCTTTCCACGTCGACATGTTAACACTAAATGATCAACACTTGTTAACATATCTTGCATTTTATTCTGTCAACATATCTTGCATTTTATTTTATCAACATATCTTGCATTTTATCAACACATCTTAAATTTTATTTTATCAACATATCTTAAATTTTATTTTGTCTTACAACTCAATCAACATATCTTATAAATCAAGTATTGATACAATTTTGTGAATAATTGGAGTCTATTGATCTTCAATGTATATTTACCAACTACTTAATTCATCAAATGTGATAGCATCTACACCATATTTTTCACAACGTTGATTTGCATTATCTAACACTTTATCTAAATGAATGTAATATTTATACATATTCCAATATGTATAGACACATGTAGAATGACACGTATGTTCTAAACACTCTTCATTTTTGACAAGCAGGACATACTAAACATGAAATTTTTTTAAAGCTAATAACATTGCTTCACAATATGTTTTTCTGCACAATATATTGTCTCAATGTAATGTCTGCCATTATACTGCAATATAGATTAACCACTCTCTCACTTCATCAAACAGTCTTGGATCAAATCGAGCGAAGTGATATGCTGCTTCCACATCAAACTCCTCAGCCCCTTCAATGTTTGAAAGCACACACTCTTTGATGAAATCCTCGCGTAAGTTTGGTACGTTTAACGTGGAATGAGCAAGTTCCAAATAAATGTCAAAGTGTTGCAGTTGTTGTTGAATAGATCCAGAACGTGCCAGTTCACTTATCATGTAGTCCACATACTTCTCCTTGAAACACGTTTCTGCATCCATCTTTGTTTCACATGTCCATATAACACGTCTGCACACTATGACGGCTGGTAAGCAAATGACTCTCAGTCTTGCTCCGCAGAAACAGTTAGTGAGCCGCACTTGTTGCAGAAGTTGTCTGGTTTACACAACTTGCAATTGTACTTGTGGCAATGACAATCATAATCCTCAGCATATCCGTAAGCACCACAATATTCACAGGTAAGTCCAAGTTGATTTTGCACATCCATATTCTCCATTTGAACTTCAGCCAGTCTTTTCTTGGATAACTTTGACACTTTCATCCGATTGTCCTTTTGCAGCTTGATAGGAGTTTTCTTGCCATGACATTCCGTACATGGCAATAAGGTTGAGTTAATGCTATCCATCTCCTGAAGCAATGTCTCCCATTCACCATCATTCATGTTGATGTAATACTTGTATTCTTTCCCTTCAAACAGTGATGTATGCACAAAACTCACATAGCGCATGCCTTGGTATGAAATGAAATCAAGCCATTTCCTTTGCGTTAAGTACAGTTTGAAGCCAATGTCGCGTAATCTTGTTAAGTTCAGGCACACAATCTTCCACAAGGATGGTGATAAAGCAAGCCATCTCTCTCCACGTTTGATTCGAATAAATAACCCAAATTGTCCATGCTCCACAGTAATGGCTAAGTTTGCACTAATTTTAAAGCTGCCTGTCTTCTCCATGGCTGCGCGTTGAATGATGACTGCACTTGACACCTCACTCCTTTTATATGGACATTACATGTATGTTTTCATGAGACGTTTGCAAAATCGCGGAGTGATCTCGTTGAAACCATCAAGAAAGGCTGTTGGCAAACCGTCTGTTAGAGATTGTCTCATGACGATCACTAAAAAGTCTCCTAGTTTGCGACTACCAATTATCCATTCAAGGAGCATTGGTATGGTGAAATGTCCTTTTTCATAGAGGTAGGCCATCATATCATACACCTTAATACGTTGTTCAAGGTACTTGAAGCCATGTAGCATCACCTTTGCACATTTGGAATCGCGATCCTCATCAACACACTTTGGCGCCGGTAGACATAAAGTCTTAAAAAGTTCCTCATGAAGACTTCTTATAAGTTGAACGAAACGTCGGGTCATGGCTTCGGAGAACTGTGGCTCTGACGCGGAAAGATGCTCTAGGTTTCCTTCTAGCATGTAGATAAGCTGAATAACAGTGTTCACTCCTTCCGTTTGGTATATGTACGTATGTTGGTCGAAAAAGCCTTCTTCACATAAGCGCCATAAAATGTTGCAATCGATCAGCAATCACTGCTCGAAAGTTTCGTTTCAACAACGTGACATCTTCCTCAGTAACAGGAATAGTTTTGCTCCTTTCAAATTTAGATCTGAGCTGCTTGTCATCGTCGTCGCTGTCGTCATCGTCGTCGCTGTCGTCATCGCTGTCGTTGTCGTCATCGCCGTCGTTATCGTCATCGCCGTCGTTGTCATCATCGCCGTCGTTGTCGTCATCGTTGTCGCCGTCGTTGTTGTCATCGCTTGACATGGCCACTTCTTCCTCAAGATGCTCTAGATGCGCCTTTAACTTTGTGCTAATTGGCTTGGCGCTACCATTTACAAGCGCATTTGCAACCCAGAACGGGTAGTCAGATCCCTCAGGATCTGGCATTGCTTGCGGTACTGTAGACACGTCTGGCGGAGCACCTTACACTTCCTCAGGCTTTCTTTGCTGTACTGTAGACACGTCCGACGGAGCCCCTAATGCTTGCTCCAAGGCTTTTTCAGCTTCTGCCATTGTACTTAGGAAGGCAGCAGTCTCCTCTGCAGTTAAAACTGCATGTGTAAAAGCCATTGTTTCGTTGGCGAACAGGCTGTCAATTTCCATGTTGCTAGCCGTTGATGCTTTTCGAGACGTCTCCGTGATGTCTTGCCAATGCAATGGCCATAGGGGCGCCGAACCAACCTTTTTATACTACTTTCAGTGGTGGTCCAGTGGCTTGTGGCTCACTGGCCGGGGAGGAGGTCCTCACAAGGGCACCCGTTGGGTCCTCACAGCTTATATAGGCAGCCTCACACTCTATGTAGTCAGTCTGCTTCTATCTGTTGACGAGTCAACATGCAGTACAAAGAAGAATTTTTCACTGCTCAGCGTCGCCAGAAGTTCTTTCTGATGCAGAAAGATGTAAATTTATTTGAGGAAATTTACATCGAGTATAAAGTTTTTATGTGCGACAAGTGGAGGGAATTGCAAGCGGCAAGCACGCGGGAGTACAACCGGTTTGGCAGGGCGACGGAGGAGAGCCATAAGTGACTTAGACAGCCATCACCTGTGAAGTTCCAGGATCCGTCGCCCTGCCGGATAGACACTCCTGTGAAAGCAACTCCTGCCAAAGCGACTCCTGCCAAAGCGAAAGCAAGTCCGACAGAGCCTGATGTTACTGTCCGGAAGGTGCCGGCGGAGCCACTTACAGTGAGGAGGCGGCCCGTGCTCAGTGCCACCGTCACGAGGCCGGACAGTCCACCACCTGCTCCTTTGGATGAGTTGGCGGCCGCTGTCGCCAGAATTACGGATATTCCGACCACTGACGTCAGCCTGATGCAGTCGCCCTCCGACTTTGGCCACACCGCGGAACTGGTTGAGTTGAAACTGGAGGACGACTCTAGCAAAGAGTCAACACTCCAGGATGTTGTGCACTTTTTGGACAATGTTGATAATGTGCAGTACTGCGACTTCTGCAATTTCGTGATTCCGGCAGAAGTCTCTGTGAGAGTGCACGAACAGGAATGCTCAGAGGCTATGAAGGACTTTCAACTCAAACAGGGCTGGGGTAGCGTCGCATAGGAGGAGGACCGGTTGCAGGGACGACAGCGGCAGCGACAGCGGCAGGGGAAGCGGCGGCAGGAAGAAGTGAAGCAAAATCCCTCCACGGTTGCTTTTTAGCGGCCCCCCATTATTACGAAATGAAACGCTATTCGTGTCATGGTGTTGGTATGTGTGTGTATGCATGAGAGTGTGGGATATGCTCAAAAAATTAAAAAACTGGTCTATAAATCATTGATTTATACCCCCTTTGAATTTTAAGGGGGCTCATAAGTGAGTTCGAACAATATGACTATGAGTTCTCTGCTTAAAAAATGGAGAACTTGTACGTTTGGGGGAGGTCCCTCATCTGTCCGTCTGTCCGTCTGCCCGTCTGCCGTAGGTGTTATGTGTGGAGACAGATAGCAAAAAAGTTGCCGTCTGGGTTAAAAATACCCTGGCTTGATAAATGAAACGCTAAATCTGTCATTGGTATATGTGTGTGGAGAGAGATAAAAAATGATTGCTGTTTGCTGTGGTGTTATGGGTGTTTGGAGAGCGAGAAAGCAAAAAAGTTGCCATCTGGGTTAAAAATACCCTGGCTTGAGAAATGAAACACTAAAACTGGCATTGGTGTTGGTATATGCGTGTGGAGAGAGATAAAAAAATTAAAAAATGATTGCCCGTTTGCCCGTCTGCCGTAGGTGTTATATGTGCATAGAGAGAGAGACAGAGCAAACGAGAAAGTGAGGGAAAAAAGACGACCCGTTTGCCCGTTTGAAAGAGTGAAAGAGAGACTGGGCGAGAAAAGAGTGGCTGTTTGGTTGCGTTTGCCGTGGTGTTATGTGTGTTTGGAGAGAGCGAAAGAGAAAGTGAAAGTGTGTGTGTGTGTGTGTGTGTCTGAAGAGCGAGAAAGCAAAAAAAAAATGATTGCCCGTTTGCCCGTCTGCCGTAGGTGTGATAGGTGTATATGTGCATAGAGAGAGCAAACGAGAAAGTGAGGGAAAAATGATTGGTCGTTTGAGAAAGAGTGAAAGAGAAGCTGGGCGAAAAAAGAGTGGCTGCTTGGTTGCGTTTGCCGTGGTGTGTGTTTGGAGAGCGAGAAAGTTGGCTTGAGAAAGAAAACGCTAAATGAGCCGTACGTGGTTGGTATATGCAGGTAGAGAAAGCAAGAAAATCGAACAAAAAAGACTGCCCGTTCGGTGTGTGTGTGTGTGTGTGTGTGTGTGTGTGTGTGTGTGTGAGCCGTGGGGAATGAGTTACAAAAATGTTGCTGTCTTGGAGGAGGGAGGGGGGCGGGGGTGGGTCAGTCGATTAGTTGCTGTCTAGGGGGGGGGGGACAAAAAAGACTGCCCGTTCGGTGTGTGTGTGTGTGTGTGTGTGTGTGTGTGTGTGTGTGTGTGTGTGTGTGTGTGTGTGTGTGTGTGTGAGCCGTGGGGAAAGAGTTACAAAAATGTTGCTGTCTTGGAGGAGGGGGGGGGTGGGTCAGTCGATTAGTTGCTGTCTAGGGGGGGGGGGGGGTCGGTCGATTAGTTGGTTGCTTGCAGGCTTCAGTCAATATGTATGACGTCATTGCTGGGTCAAAATACCTAATAGGTGAGCTCTAACCATGTCTCTATGAGTCCTCTGCTTAAAAAAACAGTTGAAGACCTTGTAAGGAGCTGTCTGCCCGCGTCTACCCGCGTCTACCCTCGTCTGCCCGCGTCTTCCCGTCTGCTGTGGTGTTAGGTGTGTGTGTAAAGAGACAGAGCAAAAGAGAAAGTGAGGAAAAAAAGACGACCCGTTTGCCCGATTGTCGTTGGTGTTATGTGTGCATAGAGAGAGTGACAGAGCGAAAGAGAAAGTGAGGGAAAAAAGAGTGACTGCTTGCCTGCCATGGTGTTATGTGTATGTGTGTGAAGAGAGAGAGAGAGAGAGAGAGAGAGAGAGAGAGAGAGAGAGAGAGAGAGAGAGAGAGAGAGAGAGAGAGAGAGAGAGAGAGAGAGAGAGAGAGAGAGAGACTGAAAAAATCAGTTGTTGCTTGCTCGCATGCTGGCTTATGTGTGCCGTGATGCTGTCTGAGTTAAAAATAGCTAGGCTTAATGAAACTCTGCCATTGTTTGATCATTTTGATTGCTTTCCGGTGGCTCAGTTGTCCGTTTTACGGTGGCTCATTTAGTCCGGCTGCCCATTTGTTCGGCTGCCCGTTTGTGCGGCTGCCCATTTGCCCACTGCCCATTTGTCCGGCTGTCCGTTTATCCGATTGTCCATTTGTCCGGCTGTCCATTTGTCCGGCTGTCCATTTGTTCGGCTGCCCGTTTAATCGTCTGAATGGCTGCCTACTATCCCTATAACGTCATTATGACGTTCATATGACGTTCATATGACGTCACTGTTTTACTATCCCCATGGGGGTTCTAAAACAATGACGTCACTGTTTTAGAAACTCCATTATATATGTGTTAGAAACCCTATTATATATGTGTTAGAAACCCCACTCTTCAACTACTTAAAATAGCATTTGAATTCACCATTCTAAGATTGTCAGCAGGGTTTTATTGAATGAAACACACTTATTTAGATTTCACAGTTTTATTATTATTTTTTTTCATTTTCGTGTTGTTTCAATTCTTATGTTTCATGTTATACAGCTTTTGTGATGTCAGCAAATCTTTGGGATAAAGTGTTGTTTTACTGCGCTTTGAAAACAACCCTGTTCTTATGCCTGGTTGTAATGCTAATAAAAAATAAAACTGCGTTTACAGGTGAAAGTCTTCGTTTTATGTCTTTATAATGGACATGTCGAAACCACTGATTACCTAACACCTCAATTAGTAGACACATTGGAGTGCTTAAAAATATAAATTACTTTTCTGCTTGGGGTTTTTTTGGCGCAAACCAGATATCAGGAAAAGTTGATGATGGAAATAAAAAAGCCCGCGTCCCGCCAAACGAGAAACAGAAGTGTGACGTCACTTGTCGGCTTTGTGAACCACATCCTCTTGACCATCCCGATGGTGGGGGGAGGGATGTTTGATGCGATGTGCACCACTCATCCCCCCCCAACCCCTCCCCCAAACTGTTTGAACCAACAAAACATGATGCAGCGACATCTAGATGGGTCTGGCAGTGCACAACATATCAATCAGCATTACACGGTGACATCGTTATGTTTTTATAGCCCTATACTTGTCACCAAGTGAACTTATGGCTACCACGCACAAGTGTTTCTGACGTGCTATTGATGTTTTTTATCCGCCCCGTTCAGCTTGTGTGAAGTACTCTTATTACATAAGCCACGCAGCTGTTTTCACAGTTGCAGTTGTTAATCATTTTATGATGGTTTTCGTATCTTACTTCCATATCTTACTAAAAAATACTACTTGTAGAAATGTGCCAGTGGCAATACCTTGGAGAACGGAGCTGGTGGTTTGTGACGTAATTGAGTTGATATTTGCTTCAGTGATTACGGTACCAACGAGAACTCCTATAGGGCACATGCAAGCGAAAATCACAATGCAAGCAACGCTCTTACATTTGTCTGTAAATTCTGCTATACGTAATCCGACGGAGAAGGAAATCATGATTTTGTGAATAGCAATAGCCGCCAAGAGCTCCCAGATTTTCGTCGGACTGGAGAGTAAGCCAAGCGCTAAGCCCTCAAAGACGGTGTGCATACATAGAGCCAGTAGTAGTAACACAGTTGACAGTTCTGCGACAGCAGCTGATCCTGTCTTCTCCTTTCCCAGCAGCACACTACTTTCGCTGGATGAGTTACTATAGTTGTCTTCTGCTCCTTCCTCGATTTTTCACATTATATTGTGTACAGCTCGAGTGATTTATGTTCTCCACCTGATCTGGGTCTGGATCAGCACGACGCGGTTGTAGTGACGTCATTGGTGGATTCTTGATTGAACCATACGAGTCCGGCTTATTCGGTTTGCCTTTTTTGTGTGTGATACGGTCTTGGTTGATTTCTAAAAAAATAACAGATTATGTTATTGAAGATACCTAATTCTAAACTGGCCATGAATCAAGATCAGGCTACCTGACATGCCTTTCGGTGGTGTGAGCTGGCGGATGGATTCTATGATCAGTTTGAAGTAACCGATAGATGCGCATACCGGAAATATTCTACAACGTGCGGAGCAAATACATAGATTATTTGACCAACTGACCTGGGCTGAAGAATTTACAAGACGATTTAAACGATAGATTCTAGATCCAATTCTAACTATGTTCTAATTATTGTCTGATGCTAATCAGAGCTAGCATACATCTGCTAATCAACTATTAATTTTTTCTCGTAAATTAAGATTTATTTTACAGTTTGAAGTAAAGTGGCTTCAAAAATTAAAAAAATTATGACGCGCCTAATCCCTTGTGTTTTTTCACTGTCAGTATTCCATTTTCGATAAATACTACTAAGAAAAATCCACATACTATAATAAATTCGGCCAAGGGAAATTCCATTTCTTCCATTTTTAAAGCAATCCATACGTCTTCGAATCCTGCGCGTACTTCTGGTATTAAGTGCAGGAACGTCGTACCGAGAAACACGCCACCCGCGAAACAGTTCAGGAGTGACGTCATACGTAATGGCCACGTCATCCCATTTAGCCGCCTGCTTGACAGGAAGTTAATAATTTTTAGCGGAATTAAGCCAAATATTAAAGCGGACACAAGTAGAATGGTCAGTGCTATTGTTTTAATTACCCACACTTCCGCCATGTTGGATTTGTGCAAGAAAGCGAAAGCCTTTTGTTGTTTTAATTTAATCCTCGTTTTATTTCTAATCTAGTAGTCTAAGTCCTTCCAAAGGTGTCTTTTGAAACCTCTTTGTCTTTACAATAAAACCTACTGAGTTGTTTTCGAGATTGAAAAATTCACTGCCCAATCTGTTATCTGCGATTATATAGCAGTCAGCGGACCAGTGGACGAATCCAGAATAAAATTCTTGAGGTTGAAACATGACAAGGCAATTCTGAGGCGTAACCAAGTGTAATGACGTGTTGTTGGGCCTTATCGATGAGGGGTCATTTAGCTACTTCGGACAGCTGCTGCCCTCCTCCCCCCAAAACAACAACAAAAACAAAAACTTTCGACGCTATGCAACCCTCAACCCCCGCCTTCCAGAAAAAAGGACAAGGATTCAGCGTTGTCTTAAACAAGCCCTTACATAAAAACAGTCGCATTTATTTCAGTGATGTCAAGACACAAGTCAACCTGTTCAACTATAATATTGAAATTTGCTCATTATGTTACTTCTCCTGAAACAAACAGCAAACTTCTCTTTCTGTAGTTTATTAATTAAAATTCAATAAAAATTTTACATCAATTTTTCTTATATTTGGGTTTGAAGGATTTATAAAAATTGAACTATCATTCTTTTTAATTATCCTCAGCATAAGTGTGGTGTCATGCAACGCCATTTTATTCGTTGCTTAATTTTTGGTTTTAAAGGTGTTGCCTTGTTGTTTTGAGAATGTAACTAGTTACTCGTTTCTTTCCGTTTTTAGAAAAAAAACTAAGTGCTCAATCCTTGTTGAAAAACAAGAGTATTGAGCCTGCTTTATGTATTGGGGGAAGCCCTGTGAACATGCTGTTATGATTACATATTTATTTCTAGCAATATCTGTTGAGAGAATTCCGATCAAAAAAGACAATAGAATGACTATTTTTGCAATCTCAAATCGATGACGGTGCGATCAATTCATATATCAGACTAAAGCACTGACAGTTTTAATCTGAAGCTTAAATTCAGCGCCGTACTAATTCAATTCAACGAAGGAGAGTTTTCTATTAATGTTATCAATATGATTTAAGGGCAATTACTGTTACGGCACAAAGAGAGGAGATAGTCGTATAGGTGAGATAACTTAAGCTGACCTCTTTAGTTATCGCAGTGTATGCATTATTGACCTCAACTTCACATTTTCACAGCAGTCTCGCGGTGATGTTATTGTCTTGAATTTCGCGTGTTTTTTTTGGCTCATCAATACTGGTTAAATTCATTTGTGAATTATTGCTTAGAAAGATATAAATTACAAGTTTTCCACAGTTTACAACTAAAAAGAATAGCAAAGAGTTATTTTTTGTTATATGTTTTTAAATACGTTCTGTGTCAACTATAACTGCACTCTAGGGGAAGGTTGATTCTGAGAACAGAACGTGCACTAAATCATGTATTATCCTTCACATATCCTTCACGCGTCATGTGTCTGCTTGCAATACAAATGTTTGCTTCTTCACATGACAGTGTGACATATGACTACACTGTACTATGTCTCGAGATTGCTTCACAATTCGACCACAAAAATATGGCCTATTTTTGTCCTTATTTTAAGGACTAACCGACTAAGCAGTTGGGTTTATCATTGTGTTTTCTTTCTTTACATGTGCATAATAAAATCAGTGTATATAAGACCATAATGAAGGCTCCACTAGTCGATCGGGAGCGGGGAAAGATTGGGAGGGGGGAGGGAGAGGGCAACGCGTGTCAGTCCATGTTTTTCTGTGCGCATAGAAAATGCAAACAAAATTCAGGTCGAGAAAAAAACTAGATAGAAATCCGCTAGATAGCGGAATGACCCACTAGCATAAACCACTGATTAAACTTGTTGTCAATCTAGAGCAAAGCAAGCGTCTCTAACGAATAATACAACCGGGTTGGGTGAAATTTTATTTTTTGTTTCGCACTTTCTTATTTGTTTTAACAATATTTTTACATTTAATATGTCCTATACACAACTACGTGAATAAAAAAGTAAATAAAACGTACATAATATAGTCAGTACAACTGGAAATTTGAAAAAGGGAGGTGAAGGGGGGGGGGGGAAAGAAATCTTTGTAGTTATTTTGAAATCGTGGTTTTACTTTAACCGCTCGCTTGCTAATGCGGGGTAAAACTGGTTTTCCGTGTTTTTTAATCCTTATCTCCGGCATACCAGACGGCGTAAGGGCAGGCTTGCAGCTGTGCAAACACAGGGTGACACTGAGCACTCCGGTCTGGGGATTAAGGGCTGGCCACTTTACTGACAAAGCATTGAGATACGCAAACGAGGGGTTGACTGTTTAAACAAAATTAACCATTAATTTACCAAGAAAATATTTGTATTAAATTAAAAAGCTGAAAGTCATACAGTACAAATTCTTTATCGTTGTTATCGCCCAAAGGGTCGAAAATGAACCTAAAGTCGCTTACCATGTTGGAGATAATATTCAATTTCCGGTTTTTGACCTTGATCATGACCAAGAAGTTCAAGGTCACCAAGATACTTTTTATGTAACGTTGCTTAGGCCCGAAGGGCCGAGAATGAGCTCAAATTCTCCAACCTTTTTCGAGATTATAGTCAACTTCGGTTTTTTTTACCTTAGCCGGGACCAAGAAGGTCAAGGTCACCGATGTGCCTCTTATGTAACGTTGTTTAGGCCAAAAGGGTTGATAAGATTTCAAAATAGCTCTATCTAAAACCAATTTTGAGATAATAGTCAACTTCCTATTTTTGATCTTAACCGTGACGGAGAATGTTAAAGTCATCGAGGCACCCCTTATCTAAGGTTGTCTAGGTTCAAACGCCGAAAACGAACTAAAAAATCGCTCTATCTGTAACCGCTTTCGAGATTATACTCAACCGCTGGTTTTTGACCGTGACCGAGAAGGTCAAAGTCACCGCGGTACCTCTTATGTAACGTTATTTAGGCTCATTAAAAAATCCGCAATCGTGTTCGAGATAAGTCGGCTTTTCGTTAAAGGTACACGAGGTCACGTGACCTTTTACCTTGACCTCAAGTTCAAGCTTCAGAAGGGAGGATTATCCCCTTCTCGGTACATTTTATATATTCATACTGGCATATGAGGACTTTTTATGGCCACTATTTGTGATTAGTAGCCGTTTTGAAAAAAATTTGACCTCACATTGAGGTTGACGTTTGAAGTCAAGGTCAAAAATATTTCCAGATTCAAGGAGACCTAATGATTGTCTATAGGTGTAGCAAATAAAAAGCTCCACTGACTTAAAGGAGAAGTTTTCTGGAAACCATTTTGTTTAAAAATAATTTTGACTTCAATTTGAACTTGATCTTGACCGCTGAGGTAAAAAATCGCTGATTTACCAAGACCTTTTCACCCTCCACACGTGCCAAATTTCATCTCCCTCTGTCAAAAACTGTAAGAGACATTTTCTGAAAACCATTAAAACGGAAAAAAGAGAAGATTAAGGAAAAAACGCAGAAACTTGCAGGAAAACTATAAACTTATACCCAGTTGCAACGAAGCTGACTTGGTTTAGTGACGTGCGCAAAAGTGAACTAAAATTCAAAATACAACACCCTTCTTATCCTACAGTTGGTATAGTTACTCAGTATAGTTACTCAGCATAGTGACTAGGTAAAGTTACTCAGTACAGTCACACAGTCTTTTGTCATTGTTAAAATACTTTTAAAGTGCTAGTGTTGAAATATATCCAAGGCTTTATCCGTTTGTTTGAATCTCTATATATTAGAATGTTTTATTTTGTTAACTGTGTAAGAAATTAAATTTTGCGATCTTGGCTGAGCACGATTTTTCATTGAAAACGTGATAGATCTTTTGAATGCGTGTTTTTGTAAAAATGGAAAGTTATTATTTGCCTGATTTTCTGCGTTTTTTCGTTTTTGTTCTTTCTTCTTCTTTTTTTGAAAGTAGATATTTTGTCTAGGAAATACATCACATAAAAAGTTTGAAAAGATTGAAAGAAAAATGACATTTTATTCGACATTATAAGGTTTAAACAGAGTTTTATTAAATGAAACACACTGATTTACATTTCACGGGATTTTACATTTCTTTTGTTGTTTCAATTCTCACATTTCATATTCTACAGCGTTTCTGATGTTAGCAATCGTTGGGCCAATGTGTTAAAATAATGCGCTGTGAAACAAACTAATTCTCGCTCTTTGGCGTCGTTGTAATGCTTAAAAATAAAACTGTGCATGCAGGAGGAAGTCTTCGCTTAATGTGTTTATAATGGACATTTCCAGACCGCTGATAACAAGAGCTCCCAGATTTTTGTCTGATTGGAAAGTAAGCCAAGCGCTAAGCCCTCGAAGACAGTGTGCAGACATAGAGCCAGTAGTAGCATTACAGATGCCAGTTCTACGACAGGAGCTGATCCTGGGTTCTCCTTTCCCAGCAGCACGCTGGATGAGTTACTATAGTTATCTTCTGTTCCTTTCTCAATTTTCACATTAAATTCTGTACAGGCATCTTGATTTATGTTCTCCGCCTGATCCGAGTCTGGCTCAGCATGACCCGGTTGTAATGACGTCATTGGTGGATTCTTGCTTGAACCGTACGAGTCCGCTCTGTTCGGTTCGCCTTTCTTGTGTGTGATACTGTCTTGGTTGATTTCTAAAAAATAACAAATTAAGATATCTGTTTCCTAGCTAGTAATTTATCAAACCCAGGCTAAATGACATGCCTTTCGGTTGCGTGAGCTGATGCACGAATTCTATGATCAGTTTGAAGTAACCGATAGATTCTACAACTAAATGCGCATACCGAAAATATTCTACAACGCGCGGAGCAAATACGTAGATTATTCGACCAATTGGCCAGCTCTAGAAATTTACAAGCCGATTTGAACGATAGATTTTAGATCCACTTCTGACTATGTTCTAATTATTTACATCTCTTCTATAGTTAATGGTAGCAGAATCAAGAGGTTCATCCACTCCTGCCTGCAGCTTTCGATCGGCAGACATTGATTTCCAAGTCAGAGATAGCATACATCTACTAATCAACTATTATTTTTCTCGTAAATTAAGATTTATTTTACAGTTTGAAGTAAAGTGGCTTCAAAAATAAAAATTATGACGTACCTGAACTTTTGTGTTTTCTCACTGTCAGTATTCCATTTTCGATAAATACTACTAAGAAAAATCCACATACGATAATAAATTCGGCCAAGGGAAATTCCATTTCTTCCATTTTTAAAGCAATCCATACATGTTCGAATCCTGCGCGTACCTCTGGTAATAAGTGCAGGAATGTCGTACCAAGAAACACGCCACCCGCGAAACAGTTCAGGAGTGACGTCATACGTAATGGCCACGTTACCCCATTTAGCCGCCTGCTTGACAGGAAGTTTACAATTTTTAGCGGAAGTAAGCCAAAAATTCAAGTAGCCACAAGTAGAATGGTCAGTGCTATTGTTTTAATTACCCACACCTCCGCCATATTGGAGTTGTACAAGGATGCGATAGCTTTGTGTTGTTTTACTTTAATCCTCGTTTTATTTCTAATCTAGTAGTTTAAGTTCTTCCAAATATCTGTTAAAACTTCTTTGTCTTTTCATATAATAAAACCTGCTGAGTTGTTGCTTCGAGATTGAAAAACTGACTGTCCAATCTGTTATCTGCGACTATATAGCACTCAGCTGACCAGTGGACGAATCCAGAATAAAATATTTGATGCTGAAACATGACAAGACAAGTCTGAGGCGCATAACTAAGTGTGATGGCGTTTGAATGCGACTGTTATCGACGAGGTGTTATTCAACTACATCGGCATTGTCACCCTTTCCCTCCCAGAAAAAACTTTCAACACAAGCCTGCTCACCCTCCCCCCCCCTCTCCCCGCCTTTCAGAAAAGAGGCAGGGATTCAGCGTTGTCTTCTTTTATGGAGATGTTTTCTCAAACAATGCCTTACATAAACAATCGCATTAACTTCAACAAACAAGTCACCATTTCAGTGAATTTTAACAGAAAAAGAAACGCCCCTCTCTCTTTTTTATCTTATTAATCAAAATGCTCAATAAAAATTTCACATTTTAAGGGTATTTTAAAACTTGAAAAATCTGAGATTTATTCATTAATTTTTCAAAACTTGTTTAAAACATTTTTTCTTCAATTTGGTTTTGAAGTATTTTTAAAAATCGAACTGTCATTCCTTTTAATTATCCTCAGTATAAGTGTAATTTCATGCAACGCCATTTCATTGGTTGCTAAATTGTTCTGTTTTCACGAAGCTCTTGCTTTGTTCTTTTTTTCGTTTTATATCTTTTCGGAGTTTTTCCTTGAGCCTGATTGTTCGTTTGTTTCTTTAGTTTTAGAAAAAAACTAAATGCCAAATCCTTGTTGGAAAACAGGAGTATTGTATTGAGCCTTTTTTATTGGGGGCAAGCTCTGAACACGCTGTTATGATTACATATTAATTTCTAGCAACATCCGTTGAGAGAATTTCGACGAGAAAAACACACAAAAGAATGATTATTTTTGCAATCCAAATTCAATGACTCTGCGATCAAGTCACATATTATCAGACTAAAGCACTGACAGTTTTAATCTAAAATTTAAATATCAACTAATTCAGTTCAACCAAGGAAAGCTTACTATTTAACATTATTTTATTAGTATGCCTGAATTGCATTAATTTTACTGTCACCGCACAAAGAGCGGAGATAGTCGAATAGATGAGACAAGTTAAGCAGGCCTCTGCAGTTATCGCATTGTATGCATTGTTGAACTCGACTTCACATTTTCACTGCAGCCTCGCAGTGATGTTAATATCATGAATTTCGCCTGCTTTTTTCTCATGACTACTGGTTAAATTTATGTGTGAATTATTGCTTAAGAAAGACATAAAATTACAGATTATTCGATAGTTAACAATGAAAAAGAATAGCAAAGACTTATTTTTTATTAGATATTTTTAATACGTTCTGTGTCAACAGCATTGTTTCGCAAATTGCACTCTAGGGGGACTTCTGAGAACAGAACGTGCAATAAAAACAAAAATAAATCATGTGTTATCCTTTACATATCCTGCACACGTCATGTGAATGTGATATCTGATAACACTGTACTATGTCTCAAATGCTTCACAATTCGAAGAAACTGTCTACAAAAAATAATATGGTCTATTTTTGCGCTTATTTTGAGACCAACAGGCTAAGTAGTTAGGCTTATCACTGCGTTTTCTTTCTTTACATGTGCATAATAAAATCAGTGTATATCAGTGTATATAAGACCGAAATGAAGGTTCCGCTAGTGATTCGGGAGCGGAAAATGAAGGGGAAGGGAGAGTTAGGGGGAGAGAAATGCTTGTCAGTACATGTTTTGCTGCGCGTATAGAAAATGCAAACGAAGTGTTTTGTTTTCATTTGTTTACATGTAGTTCAAATAAGTATATGGGTGGAGGAAGGTTAAATTCAGGTCGAAAAAAGGAAAACTAGATAGAAATCCGCTTGATAGCGGAATGACTCACTTCTGCAAAAACCACGAAAGAAAATATTTGGTTAAATAAAGAAGGCGAAAGTCACACAGTGCCAATTCTTTATCGTCGTTTTCGCTCAAAGGGTCGAAGATGAACCCCAAAATCGCTCAATGTCTAGCCATTTTTAGTGATAATAGTCAATTTCTGGTCTTTGACCTTTACCGTGACCAAGAAGTTCAAGGTTACCGAGGTACCTTTTATGTAGCTTTGTTTGGGCCCAAAGGGTTGAAAATGAGCTCGAATTCTCCAACCGTCACCGAGGCACCTGTTGTGTAACGTTGTTTAGGCCCAAAGGTGGAACACGAGCTAAAATTGCTCTGTCTCTAACCGTTTCTGAGATCATAGCTAATCTCCGGTATTTTACCTTGACCGAGGTCAAGATCACCGAAGTACCTCTTATGTAACGTTGCTTAGCCCAAAGGTAAAGAGATCTGTAACTGTTTTCGAGATAAGTCGGCCTATCGTTAAAGGTACACGAGGTCACCTGACCTTTTGCCTTGACCTCACGGTCAAGGTCGAGGAGGGAGATCTACCCCCTTCTCTGTACGTTTTTTATATTCAAATTGGCATTTGAGGAACTTCTATGACCTCTTTTCGTGATTAGTAGGCGTTTTTAAAAATATATGACCTCACGTTGACATTTGAGGTCAAGGTAAAAAATATTTGCGGTTTCACTGAGACCTGTTGATTGTCTATAAGTGTACCAAATATAAAGCTCTGCTAACTACGAAAGACGAGAAGTATCACGGGGGTGGTGAGATAAGGTGTATTGATATCGACACACTGGTGTCGCTATATCAATACCAGTGTTGTCATATCATATGTGCGCGTTATGATACTGAAATCCTGCAAAATCAAATGATGTCATGTGACTTATCGCATTATGTGACTTATAATCACAACGAAGCCAAAAAGAAACGGAAGGAGTATGGCTACTGCATCAGCTAAATTTGTATTTTTTTAATCATATTTTAAGGTGGAATGTAGCTGCATATATAAGAACTCGTGTACACCTACTTTTGTTTCCGTATTGCAATATTATAAGTGCACTGTCAGTATGTCTGAAATGTTACTTTAGTGCTTTGTGAGCGATAATATAATTTGTACACGCCACGCTTTTCTATCAAATACTCAGTGGCAGTGTTTATGATAGGCGTTTATTAAGTTCTGCTAAAAGCTGATGCAAATGGCGATTTTTTTGTTTCTGGTTTCTATAAAACCACATGGGAGGAATTATTCACATGCCATGGACCACAATTAATTTTACATAGACTTTCTGTATAACATTTTGAAATATGGCACTCTCCCCAACATTGCACGATCTAAAACAACCACAAAATCAGATGTAGTGGACCTTAATTTAGAAGAAAAGAAATAGCTTGAAAAATGGGGATCTTTTGATTGGATTTTTTTGCAATGCTGATTGGAAAATAGCAACAGTGGGATTCCCAAGTTTTGTCCCCAAGGATATTTCCATCTTTGCGCAAAAGTGAACCAGAATTTAAAATACAACACCCTTCTTGTCCTACAGTTGGTGCAGTTATTCGGTATAATTACGTGGTATAGTCACACCGGAAAGATAAACGACCACTTCCATGCACAAACGTAAACGTATACGCACAGACAAAGACCAGCCACCGAAATCTTATCCCTAGTACCCACGATAATACTTTAAGTACACCAAAAGTATATACAGTCGTAGCCGGTGCCATTATCCGCTGTGTTTTAAGGGATTTTCCAGCAGTATGTACTTAACTAGATTCTGCGGTTAACTGCTCTACGCTGAGCTGATTTCATTTCTACAGGTTTTTGCTGTTGTTCAAATACTCTTAAAGTGCTAATGTTGAAATATATCGGTACCTTTATCCGTTAGTTGGAATTTCTACATATTGGAATGTTCTGTTTTGCTTACTGTTTAAGAAGTTAAATATTTTGAAAAAATGTTTTTTGTAAAAAAACAGAAAGATATTATTTCACTGTTTTTCTCGGTTTTTCTTTTTCTTCTTTGTTTTCTTTTTGTTTCTTTTTTCTCTTTTTAAAAATTAGATATTCTGCCTAGAATATCACATCACATATCACAGATAACACATCACATAAAAAGTTTGAAAAGATTGAAAGTAAAATAGCATTTGAATTCACCATTCTAAGATTGTAAGCAAGGTTTTATTGAAGGAAAAACATTTATTTAGATTTCACATTTTTATTATTTTTGCATTTTCGTGTTGTTTCAATTCTTACGTTTCATGTTATACAGCGTTTGTTATGTCAGCAAGTCTTTGGGCTAAAGTGTTGTATTAATGCGCTGGGAAACTACCCAGTTCTTTTGTCTTGTTGTAATGCTATTCAAAAATAAAACTGCGTCTACAGGTGAAAGTCTTCGTTTGATGTGTTTATAATAGACATGTCGAGGCCACTGATAACTTAACACCTTCACTACTAGACACTTTGGGTTGCTTGAAAAAAGATCCAGATTAATTTGAAATAAAAAAGCCCGCGTTCCGCCAAACGAGAAACAGAAGAGTGACGTCACTTGTCGGCTTTGTGAACTACATCCTCTTGACTATCCGGAGAATTGATGCGATGTCCACAACTCACCCCACACCTCCCTCCATTTCCCCTAAACAGCAAAAATGAGGCGGCGACATCTAGATGGGCCGGGTGGTACATAACATTACTCGAAGGCATCACTGTGTTTTATAGTTCTGTACATTCCCAAATGAACTTTTGGCTACCACGCACAAGTTTCTGACGCATTATTGATATTTTTTATTTCTGCCACCTGTCCCAGCTTGTGTAAAGACTCTTACATAAGCCACGCAGCTGTTTTCACAGTTGCAGCTGTTAATCATTTTGTAATGGTTTTCGTATCTTACTTCCGTATCTTACTTTTTAATGCGCGCATTTAAGGTTATGGTCGCTCGAAAAAAATTAACATTTTAATATTAACGTTTAATTAGAATTCGTAAATGGTTGACTATTTCGTACGTTAGTGTAAAGGGAGAAATTTCAAACTAGCTGTCGGAAGCGATCCGGTGATTACTTATTTTTGCATATTTTGCTTTTGCATATGAAGAGAAAGAGACAGGCAGAGAGACAGAGACAGAGAGAGACCGAGAGAGGGGGTAGAGGAGGGAGGCCTGTAGAATATTAATGATCTTTTTAGTTTGCTTAGTGTCACCGTGTTTTAAAAATAAAAGTCTTAGAAAAGATGTATGAAGATGAATCTTAACCATGGAAAGAACAGTTTGGTGAAATATCTAACTGGGTAATTACTTCGTGAGAAGTGCCATAACTCCGAATCCCGTGACTGTCAACAAGAGGTTCCACAGATTACTGCTGTGGGCAAGTTCTTTGTGGAGAATTTCAAAAAATACCACTTGTAGGAATGTACCAGTGGCAATACCTTGAAGAACGGAATTGGCAATTTGTGACTAATTAGGTTGATATTTGCTTCAGTGATGACGGTACCAACGAGAGCCCCGATGGGACTCATGCAAGCGAAAATCACAATGCAAGCAACGCTCTTACGTTTGTCTGTAATTCTGCTATACATAAGCCGAGGGAGAAAGAAATCATGATTTTGTGAATAGCAATGGCCGCCACGAGCTCCCAAATTTGCGTCTGACTGGAGAGTAAGCCGAGTGCTAAGCCTTCAAGGACGGTGTGCAGACATAGAGCCAGTTGTAGTAATTACAGATGACAGTTCTGCGACAGGAGCTGATCCTGGCTTCTCCTTTCCCAGCAGCACACTACTTTCGCTGGATGAGTTACCATAGTTGCCTTCTATCCCTTCCTCGATTTTCACATTACATTCTGTACAAGCATCTTGATTTATGTTCTCCACCTGGTCCAAGTCTGGATCAACATGACGCCGTTGTAGTGACGTCACTGGTGGATTCTTGATTGAACCGTAAGAGTCCGGTCTATTCGGTTTGCCTTTCTTGTGTGTGATAGGATCTTGGTTGATTTCTAAAAAATAACACATTATGTTATTGAAGATACCTGATTCTAAACTGGTCATTAATCAAACTCAGGCTAACTGACATGCCTTTCAGTGGTGTGAGCTGGTGGATGGATTCTATGGTCAATTTGATTCTACAGATTCTACAACTAGATGCTCATACCGGAAATATTCTACAACGCGTGGAGCAAATACATAGATTATTCGACTTACTAAGCTGGTCTAAAAAATTTACAAGCCGATTTAAACGATAGATTCTAGATCCAATTCTGATTATGTTCTAATTATATTCACTTCTTCTATAGTTACTGGTAGCAGAATCGAGAGGTTCATCCACTCCTGCCCCCTGCCCCTCCCCCTCCCCCTTCGATCGACAGACATTGATTACCATGTCAGAGCTAGCATAATCTGCTAATCAACTATTAAGATTTATTTTACAGTTTGAAGTAAAGTGGCTTCAAAAATAAAAATTATCGCGTACCTGATCCTTTGTGTTTTTACACTGTCATTATTTCATTTTCTATAAATACTACAAAGAAAAATCCACATACGATAATAAATTCGGCCAAGGGAAATTCCATTTCTTCCATTTTTAAAGTAATCCATACGTCTTCGATTCCTGCGCGTACCTCTGGTATTAAGTGCAGGAACGTCGTGCCGAGAAACACGCCACCCGCGAAACAGTTCAGGAGTGACGTCATATGTAATGGCCACGTGGCCCAATTTAGCCGCCTGCTTGACAGGAAGCTAACAATTTTAAGCGGAAGTAAGCCGACACGAATATTAAAGTCGACACAAGAAGAATTGTTAGTGCTATTGTTTTAATTACCAATACTTCCGCCATGTTGGTTTTTACAAGGAAGCGAAAGCCTTGTGTAGTTTTAATTTAATCCTCGTTATATTTCTAATCTAGTTAAAGTCTGTTAAAACTTCTTTGTCTTTTCAATAAAACCTGCTAAGTTGTTGCTTCGAGATTTAAACACCGATTGTCCGATCGGTTATCTGCGGTGAGATAGCACCCAGTTGACCAGTGGACGAATAAAAATACTTGAGGATGAGACATGACAAGGCAATTCTGAGGCGTATAACCAAGTGTTGCCGGAGCATATCGTTGCGAAATTCAATGCGACTGTTATCGATGAGGGGTTATTTAGCTACTTCGGTCAATTGTCGCCCTTCCACCACCTAAAACAACAACAACAACAAACGTTCGGTGCTACCCAACCCTCTACCCCCACCCCATCCCCGTACCCGCCTTCCAGAATAAAGGACAAGGATTCAGACTGCTTTGGAGAAGTTTTTCTTAAACAAAGCCCTTACATAGAAACAGTCGCATTTATTTCAGTAATGTCAAGAAACAAGCCAACATGGTCATCTAAATTAGTGAAATTTGCTCATTATGTAACTTTTCATGAAACAAACAACAAACTCCTCTTTCTTTAGTTTATTAATAAAAATTCTCAATAACAATTTTACATCAATTTTTTTTAAATTTGGGTTTAAAGGACTTTTAAAAATTAAACTGTCATTCTATTAGATTACGATCAATTATCCTTTTATTCGTTGCTTATTTCTTGGTTTTAAAGGTGTCTCGTTTTTTATCTTTTCGGGGTTTTTTCTTGAACATGTAACTAGTTACCTTTTTCCCTTTTTTTAGAAAAAACTAAATGCTAAATCCTTGTTGAAAATCACGAGTGTTGTATTGAGTCTGCTTTTTACATATTAATTTCTAGCAACATTTGCTGAGAGAATTCCGATGAAAACAAAGACAATAGAATGACTATTTTTGCAATCTAAAATTGATGACGTTGCGATCAATTCATATATCAGACTAAAGCACTGACAGTTTTAATCTGAAGTTTAAATTTAGCCCCGTACTAATTCAATCACATCAAGAAGAGTTTTCTGTTTAACATTATTTTATTAATATGATTGAAGTGCAGTTACTGTTACGGCACAAAGAGCGGAGATAGTCGTATAGGTAAGATAAGTTAAGCTGGCCTCTTCAGTTATCGCGTTGTATGCATTGATGAACTCAACTTAACATTTTCAGAGCAGTCTCGCGGTGATGTTATTGTCATGAATTTCGCGTGTTTTTTTCTTGGGGTCATGAATACTAGTTAAATTCACATGTGAATTATTGCTTAGAAAGATATAAAATTACGGGTTATTCGATAGTTTACAACTAAAAAATAGTTATTGTTTGTTAGATGTTTTTGAATGCGTTGTATGCCAGCAACAACTGCAGTCTAGGGGGATTCTGAGAATAGAACGTGCACTAAATCATGTATTATCCTTCACATATCCTTCACGCGTCATGTGTCTGATTGCAATACAAATGTGTGCTTCTTCAAGAGTGCTTCACATTTCAACCATAAAATAAGTCTATCTTTGTCTTTTTTAAAGACCAACCGAATAAACAGTTGAGCTTATCATATCATTTTCTTTCTTTACACGGGCATAATAAAACCAGTGTTTATAAGAACGAAATGAATCTCCGCTAGTTGGTCGGGAGCGTGGAATGAGTTGGAAGCAGGGAGGGGAGGGAACGCTTGTCAGTACATGTTTTGCTGTAAAAAATGCAGACCGCAGTGTTTTCGTTTTATTTGTTCACATGTAGTTCAAATGAGTACAGTATATGGGTGGGGGAGGTTAATTCAGGTCGAGAAAAAGAAAAACCAGACACAATTCCGCTTGATGGCGGAATGACCTAATTCTGCAGAAACCACTAAGGAAAATATTTCATTAAAATAAGAGGACGAAAGTCACATAGTGCCAATTCTTTATCGTCGTTTTCGCTCAAAGAGTCGAAAATAAATCCCAAATCGCTTTATCTCTAACCATTTATAGAGATAATAGTCAATTTCCGGTTTTTGACCGTGACCAAGATTACCGAGGTACCTTTTATGTAACGTTGTTTAGGCTCAAAGAGTCGAAAATAAGCTCGAATTCTCCAACCCTTTTCGAGACAATAGTCGATTTTTCACCTTGACTAAGAAGGTCATGGTCACCGAAGTACCTCTTATGTAACATTGTTCAGGCCGAAAGGGTCCAAAATGAGCTCTAAATCATTCTATCTCTATACGTTTTCGAGATAATAGTCGGCTTTTAGCCCTGACAGTGGCCGAGAAGGTTAAGGTCACCGAGGTACCTGTTTCGTAACGTTGTTTAGGCCCAAAGGTCGAAAACGAGATAAAATCGCTCTGTCTCTGATCGTTTCCAAGATCATAGTCAACCTCCGGTTTTTGACCTTGGCCGAGAAGATCAAGGTCACCGAGGTACCTCTTATGTAACGTTGTTTAGCCCAAAGGTTAAAATATCTGTAACTGTTTTCGAGATAAGTCGGCCTATTGTTAAAGGTACACAAGGTCACGTGACCTTTTGCCGTGACCTTCAGTATTTCTGAAATGTCACTTTAGTGTTTTGTTAGCGATATTATAATTTTTACACGCCACAATTTTCTATCAAATACTCAATGGCAGTGTTTATGATAGGCGTTTATTAAGTTCTGCTAAAAGCTGATGCAAATGGCGATTTTTTGTTTCTGGTTTCTATATAACCACATTAGAGGAATTATTCATACGGTCATGGATGACAATTAATTTTACATAGACTTTCTATATAACTGACACTCCCCACAAACAACCACAAAATCAGATGTAGTGGACCTTTAGAAGAACAGAAATAGCTAGAAAAGGGGGTTCATTTGATTCGATTTTTTGCTTTGGTGATGGGCAAATAGCAACCGTGGGATTCGGAAGTTTTGCTGATTTAAAAAAAATGTTACGCATAAACCAATAAATCTTTCACAGCATATTTCACAGCATATTTCCTAGAACAATCTGGCCTATTGTGAACATTGTAGAACAATAACTTTTATTCATTGACTGCACATGTGTTATATAATAATACATTTACCGCGGCACTGCTTTTACCCCTTGCGTGTTTATGTTCTACCAGGAAATGTAATTGTGGTCCATGGCCATATAAGAATATAGGGTCCAGCTATTTTTCATCGATTTAAATATAGAGTTTCAGTATGTTATCGACACACATGAGTTGATAACAGCACAGTGGTGTTGAGTTAACATACCCTAAGGTTTAGCAAAATCATAACACCTCGGTAGTGATATCACAACACCACTGTGTCGATATCAATACACCTTATCTCAACACCCCCTTGCTACTTCTCGTCTTTCGTAGCTAACTCAAACGCTGGGATGAGTTTTCTGGAAACTATTTTGTGGAAAAATATAACTTTTGTATAACTTTGACCTCAATTTAAACTTGACCTTGACCGCTAATGTAAATAAATTTCGGATTTATCAAGACCTGTTCATCCTATACACGTGTACCAAGTTTCACCTGCTTCAGTCAAAAACTGCAGGAGTTGTTTTCTGTTGGAAACCATCGAACCGGAAAAAAGAGAAGAAAAAAGGCAGAAACTTCCAGAAGTTTCTTTAGTTTATTAATAAAAATTCTCAATAACAATTTTACATCAATTTTTCTTAAATTTGGGTTTAAAGGACTTTTAAAAATTAAACTGTCATTCTATTAGATTACGATCAATTATCCTTTTATTCGTTGCTTATTTCTTGGTTTTAAAGGTGTCTCGTTTTTTATCTTTTCGGGGTTTTTTCTTGAACATGTAACTAGTTACCTTTTTCCCTTTTTTAGAAAAAACTAAATGCTAAATCCTTGTTGAAAATCACGAGTGTTTTATTGAGTCTGCTTTTTACATATTAATTTCTAGCAACATTTGCTGAGAGAATTCCGATGAAAACAAAGACAATAGAATGACTATTTTTGCAATCTAAAATTGATGACGTTGCGATCAATTCATATATCAGACTAAAGCACTGACAGTTTTAATCTGAAGTTTAAATTTAGCCCCGTACTAATTCAATCACATCAAGAAGAGTTTTCTGTTTAACATTATTTTATTAATATGATTGAAGTGCAGTTACTGTTACGGCACAAAGAGCGGAGATAGTCGTATAGGTAAGATAAGTTAAGCTGGCCTCTTCAGTTATCGCGTTGTATGCATTGATGAACTCAACTTAACATTTTCAGAGCAGTCTCGCGGTGATGTTATTGTCATGAATTTCGCGTGTTTTTTTCTTGGGGTCATGAATACTGGTTAAATTCACATGTGAATTATTGCTTAGAAAGATATAAAATTATGGGTTATTCGATAGTTTACAACTAAAAAATAGTTATTTTTTGTTAGATGTTTTTGAATGCGTTGTATGCCAGCAACAACTGCAGTCTAGGAGGATTCTGAGAATAGAACGTGCACTAAATCATGTATTATCCTTCACATATCCTTCACGCGTCATGTGTCTGATTGCAATACAAATGTTTGCTTCTTCAAGAGTGCTTCACATTTCAACCATAAAATAAGTCTATCTTTGTCTTTTTTTAAAGACCAACCGAATAAACAGTTGAGCTTATCATATCATTTTCGTTCTTTACACGGGCATAATAAAATCAGTGTTTATAAGAACGAAATGAATCTCCGATAGATGGTCGGGAGCGTGGAATGAGTTGGAAGCAGGGAGGGGAGGGAACGCTTGTCAGTACATGTTTTGCTGTAAAAAATGCAGACCGCAGTGTTTTCGTTTTATTTATTCACATGTAGTTCAAATGAGTACAGTATATGGGTGGGGGAGGTTAATTCAGGTCGAGAAAAAGAAAAACCAGACACAATTCCGCTTGATGGCGGAATGACCTAATTCTGCAGAAACCACTAAAGAAAATATTTCATTAAAATAAGAGGACGAAAGTCACATAGTGCCAATTCTTTATCGTCGTTTTCGCTCAAAGAGTCGAAAATAAATCCCAAATCGCTTTATCTCTAACCATTTATAGAGATAATAGTCAATTTCCGGTTTTTGACCGTGACCAAGATTACCGAGGTACCTTTTATGTAACGTTGTTTAGGCTCAAAGAGTCGAAAATAAGCTCGAATTCTCCAACCCTTTTCGAGACAATAGTCGATTTTTCACCTTGACTAAGAAGGTCATGGTCACCGAAGTACCTCTTATGTAACATTGTTCAGGCCGAAAGGGTCCAAAATGAGCTCTAAATCATTCTATCTCTATACGTTTTCGAGATAATAGTCGGCTTTTAGCCCTGACAGTGGCCGAGAAGGTTAAGGTCACCGAGGTACCTGTTTCGTAACGTTGTTTAGGCCCAAAGGTCGAAAACGAGATAAAATCGCTCTGTCTCTGATCGTTTCCAAGATCATAGTCAACCTCCGGTTTTTGACCTTGGCCGAGAAGATCAAGGTCACCGAGGTACCTCTTATGTAACGTTGTTTAGCCCAAAGGTTAAAATATCTGTAACTGTTTTCGAGATAGGTCGGCCTATTGTTAAAGGTACACAAGGTCACGTGACCTTTTGCCGTGACCTTCAGTATTTCTGAAATGTCACTTTAGTGTTTTGTTAGCGATATTATAATTTTTACACGCCACAATTTTCTATCAAATACTCAATGGCAGTGTTTATGATAGGCGTTTATTAAGTTCTGCTAAAAGCTGATGCAAATGGCGATTTTTTGTTTCTGGTTTCTATATAACCACATTAGAGGAATTATTCATACGATCATGGACCACAATTAATTTTACATAGACTTTCTATATAACTGACACTTCCCACAAACAACCACAAAATCAGATGTAGTGGACCTTTAGAAGAACAGAAATAGCTAGAAAAGGGGGGTCATTTGATTCGATTTTTTGCTTTGGTGATGGGCAAATAGCAACCGTGGGATTCGGAAGTTTTGCTGATTTAAAAAAAATGTTACGCATAAACCAATAAATCTTTCACAGCATATTTCACAGCATATTTCCTAGAACAATCTGGCCTATTGTGAACATTGTAGAACAATAACTTTTATTCATTGACTGCACATGTGTTATATAATAATACATTTACCGCGGCACTGCTTTTACCCCTTGCGTGTTTATGTTCTACCAGGAAATGTAATTGTGGTCCATGGCCATATAAGAATATAGGGTCCAGCTATTTTTCATCGATTTAAATATAGAGTTTCAGTATGTTATCGACACACATGAGTTGATAACAGCACAGTGGTGTTGAGTTAACATACCCTAAGGTTTAGCAAAATCATAACACCTCGGTAGTGATATCACAACACCACTGTGTCGATATCAATACACCTTATCTCAACACCCCCTTGCTACTTCTCGTCTTTCGTAGCTAACTCAAACGCTGGGATGAGTTTTCTGGAAACTATTTTGTGGAAAAATATAACTTTTGTATAACTTTGACCTCAATTTAAACTTGACCTTGACCGCTAATGTAAATAAATTTCGGATTTATCAAGACCTGTTCATCCTATACACGTGTACCAAGTTTCACCTGCTTCAGTCAAAAACTGCAGGAGTTGTTTTCTGTTGGAAACCATCGAACCGGAAAAAAGAGAAGAAAAAAGGCAGAAACTTCCAGAAGTTTCTTTAGTTTATTAATAAAAATTCTCAATAACAATTTTACATCAATTTTTCTTAAATTTGGGTTTAAAGGACTTTTAAAAATTAAACTGTCATTCTATTAGATTACGATCAATTATCCTTTTTTTCGTTGCTTATTTCTTGGTTTTAAAGGTGTCTCGTTTTTTATCTTTTCGGGGTTTTTTCTTGAACATGTAACTAGTTACCTTTTTCCCTTTTTTTAGAAAAAACTAAATGCTAAATCCTTGTTGAAAATCACGAGTGTTGTATTGAGTCTGCTTTTTACATATTAATTTCTAGCAACATTTGCTGAGAGAATTCCGATGAAAACAAAGACAATAGAATGACTATTTTTGCAATCTAAAATTGATGACGTTGCGATCAATTCATATATCAGACTAAAGCACTGACAGTTTTAATCTGAAGTTTAAATTTAGCCCCGTACTAATTCAATCACATCAAGAAGAGTTTTCTGTTTAACATTATTTTATTAATATGATTGAAGTGCAGTTACTGTTACGGCACAAAGAGCGGAGATAGTCGTATAGGTAAGATAAGTTAAGCTGGCCTCTTCAGTTATCGCGTTGTATGCATTGATGAACTCAACTTAACATTTTCAGAGCAGTCTCGCGGTGATGTTATTGTCATGAATTTCGCGTGTTTTTTTCTTGGGGTCATGAATACTGGTTAAATTCACATGTGAATTATTGCTTAGAAAGATATAAAATTACGGGTTATTCGATAGTTTACAACTAAAAAATAGTTATTTTTTGTTAGATGTTTTTGAATGCGTTGTATGCCAGCAACAACTGCAGTCTAGGGGGATTCTGAGAATAGAACGTGCACTAAATCATGTATTATCCTTCACATATCCTTCACGCGTCATGTGTCTGATTGCAATACAAATGTTTGCTTCTTCAAGAGTGCTTCACATTTCAACCATAAAATAAGTCTATCTTTGTCTTTTTTTAAAGACCAACCGAATAAACAGTTGAGCTTATCATATCATTTTCTTTCTTTACACGGGCATAATAAAACCAGTGTTTATAAGAACGAAATGAATCTCCGCTAGTTGGTCGGGAGCGTGGAATGAGTTGGAAGCAGGGAGGGGAGGGAACGCTTGTCAGTACATGTTTTGCTGTAAAAAATGCAGACCGCAGTGTTTTCGTTTTATTTGTTCACATGTAGTTCAAATGAGTACAGTATATGGGTGGGGGAGGTTAATTCAGGTCGAGAAAAAGAAAAACCAGACACAATTCCGCTTGATGGCGGAATGACCTAATTCTGCAGAAACCACTAAGGAAAATATTTCATTAAAATAAGAGGACGAAAGTCACATAGTGCCAATTCTTTATCGTCGTTTTCGCTCAAAGAGTCGAAAATAAATCCCAAATCGCTTTATCTCTAACCATTTATAGAGATAATAGTCAATTTCCGGTTTTTGACCGTGACCAAGATTACCGAGGTACCTTTTATGTAACGTTGTTTAGGCTCAAGGAGTCGAAAATAAGCTCGAATTCTCCAACCCTTTTCGAGACAATAGTCGATTTTTCACCTTGACTAAGAAGGTCATGGTCACCGAAGTACCTCTTATGTAACATTGTTCAGGCCGAAAGGGTCCAAAATGAGCTCTAAATCATTCTATCTCTATACGTTTTCGAGATAATAGTCGGCTTTTAGCCCTGACAGTGGCCGAGAAGGTTAAGGTCACCGAGGTACCTGTTTCGTAACGTTGTTTAGGCCCAAAGGTCGAAAACGAGATAAAATCGCTCTGTCTCTGATCGTTTCCAAGATCATAGTCAACCTCCGGTTTTTGACCTTGGCCGAGAAGATCAAGGTCACCGAGGTACCTCTTATGTAACGTTGTTTAGCCCAAAGGTTAAAATATCTGTAACTGTTTTCGAGATAAGTCGGCCTATTGTTAAAGGTACACAAGGTCACGTGACCTTTTGCCGTGACCTTCAGTATTTCTGAAATGTCACTTTAGTGTTTTGTTAGCGATATTATAATTTTTACACGCCACAATTTTCTATCAAATACTCAATGGCAGTGTTTATGATAGGCGTTTATTAAGTTCTGCTAAAAGCTGATGCAAATGGCGATTTTTTGTTTCTGGTTTCTATATAACCACATTAGAGGAATTATTCATACGGTCATGGATGACAATTAATTTTACATAGACTTTCTATATAACTGACACTCCCCACAAACAACCACAAAATCAGATGTAGTGGACCTTTAGAAGAACAGAAATAGCTAGAAAAGGGGGGTCATTTGATTCGATTTTTTGCTTTGGTGATGGGCAAATAGCAACCGTGGGATTCGGAAGTTTTGCTGATTTAAAAAAAATGTTACGCATAAACCAATAAATCTTTCACAGCATATTTCACAGCATATTTCCTAGAACAATCTGGCCTATTGTGAACATTGTAGAACAATAACTTTTATTCATTGACTGCACATGTGTTATATAATAATACATTTACCGCGGCACTGCTTTTACCCCTTGCGTGTTTATGTTCTACCAGGAAATGTAATTGTGGTCCATGGCCATATAAGAATATAGGGTCCAGCCTTTTTTCATCGATTTAAATATAGAGTTTCAGTATGTTATCGACACACATGAGTTGATAACAGCACAGTGGTGTTGAGTTAACATACCCTAAGGTTTAGCAAAATCATAACACCTCGGTAGTGATATCACAACACCACTGTGTCGATATCAATACACCTTATCTCAACACCCCCTTGCTACTTCTCGTCTTTCGTAGCTAACTCAAACGCTGGGATGAGTTTTCTGGAAACTATTTTGTGGAAAAATATAACTTTTGTATAACTTTGACCTCAATTTAAACTTGACCTTGACCGCTAATGTAAATAAATTTCGGATTTATCAAGACCTGTTCATCCTATACACGTGTACCAAGTTTCACCTGCTTCAGTCAAAAACTGCAGGAGTTGTTTTCTGTTGGAAACCATCGAACCGGAAAAAAGAGAAGAAAAAAGGCAGAAACTTCCAGAAGTTTCTTTAGTTTATTAATAAAAATTCTCAATAACAATTTTACATCAATTTTTCTTAAATTTGGGTTTAAAGGACTTTTAAAAATTAAACTGTCATTCTATTAGATTACGATCAATTATCCTTTTATTCGTTGCTTATTTCTTGGTTTTAAAGGTGTCTCGTTTTTTATCTTTTCGGGGTTTTTTCTTGAACATGTAACTAGTTACCTTTTTCCCTTTTTTTTAGAAAAAACTAAATGCTAAATCCTTGTTGAAAATCACGAGTGTTTTATTGAGTCTGCTTTTTACATATTAATTTCTAGCAACATTTGCTGAGAGAATTCCGATGAAAACAAAGACAATAGAATGACTATTTTTGCAATCTAAAATTGATGACGTTGCGATCAATTCATATATCAGACTAAAGCACTGACAGTTTTAATCTGAAGTTTAAATTTAGCCCCGTACTAATTCAATCACATCAAGAAGAGTTTTCTGTTTAACATTATTTTATTAATATGATTGAAGTGCAGTTACTGTTACGGCACAAAGAGCGGAGATAGTCGTATAGGTAAGATAAGTTAAGCTGGCCTCTTCAGTTATCGCGTTGTATGCATTGATGAACTCAACTTAACATTTTCAGAGCAGTCTCGCGGTGATGTTATTGTCATGAATTTCGCGTGTTTTTTTCTTGGGGTCATGAATACTGGTTAAATTCACATGTGAATTATTGCTTAGAAAGATATAAAATTACGGGTTATTCGATAGTTTACAACTAAAAAATAGTTATTTTTTGTTAGATGTTTTTGAATGCGTTGTATGCCAGCAACAACTGCAGTCTAGGGGGATTCTGAGAATAGAACGTGCACTAAATCATGTATTATCCTTCACATATCCTTCACGCGTCATGTGTCTGATTGCAATACAAATGTTTGCTTCTTCAAGAGTGCTTCACATTTCAACCATAAAATAAGTCTATCTTTGTCTTTTTTTAAAGACCAACCGAATAAACAGTTGAGCTTATCATATCATTTTCTTTCTTTACACGGGCATAATAAAATCAGTGTTTATAAGAACGAAATGAATCTCCGCTAGTTGGTCGGGAGCGTGGAATGAGTTGGAAGCAGGGAGGGGAGGGAACGCTTGTCAGTACATGTTTTGCTGTAAAAAATGCAGACCGCAGTGTTTTCGTTTTATTTGTTCACATGTAGTTCAAATGAGTACAGTATATGGGTGGGGGAGGTTAATTCAGGTCGAGAAAAAGAAAAACCAGACACAATTCCGCTTGATGGCGGAATGACCTAATTCTGCAGAAACCACTAAAGAAAATATTTCATTAAAATAAGAGGACGAAAGTCACATAGTGCCAATTCTTTATCGTCGTTTTCGCTCAAAGAGTCGAAAATAAATCCCAAATCGCTTTATCTCTAACCATTTATAGAGATAATAGTCAATTTCCGGTTTTTGACCGTGACCAAGATTACCGAGGTACCTTTTATGTAACGTTGTTTAGGCTCAAAGAGTCGAAAATAAGCTCGAATTCTCCAACCCTTTTCGAGACAATAGTCGATTTTTCACCTTGACTAAGAAGGTCATGGTCACCGAAGTACCTCTTATGTAACATTGTTCAGGCCGAAAGGGTCCAAAATGAGCTCTAAATCATTCTATCTCTATACGTTTTCGAGATAATAGTCGGGTTTTTATCCTGACAGTGGCCGAGAAGGTTAAGGTCACCAAGGTACCTGTTTCGTAACGTTGTTTAGGCCCAAAGGTCGAAAACGAGATAAAATCGCTCTGTCTCTGATCGTTTCCAAGATCATAGTCAACCTCCGGTTTTTTACCTTGGCCGAGAAGATCAAGGTCACCGAGGTACCTCTTATGTAACGTTGTTTAGCCCAAAGGTTAAAATATCTGTAACTGTTTTCGAGATAAGTCGGCCTATTGTTAAAGGTACACAAGGTCACGTGACCTTTTGCCGTGACCTTCAGTATTTCTGAAATGTCACTTTAGTGTTTTGTTAGCGATATTATAATTTTTACACGCCACAATTTTCTATCAAATACTCAATGGCAGTGTTTATGATAGGCGTTTATTAAGTTCTGCTAAAAGCTGATGCAAATGGCGATTTTTTGTTTCTGGTTTCTATATAACCACATTAGAGGAATTATTCATACGGTCATGGACCACAATTAATTTTACATAGACTTTCTATATAACTGACACTCCCAACAAACAACAACAAAATCAGATGTAGTGGACCTTTAGAAGAACAGAAATAGCTAGAAAAGGGGGGTCATTTGATTCGATTTTTTGCTTTGGTGATGGGTAAATAGCAACCGTGGGATTCGGAAGTTTTGCTGATTTAAAAAAAATGTTACGCATAAACCAATAAATCTTTCACAGCATATTTCACAGCATATTTCCTAGAACAATCTGGCCTATTGTGAACATTGTAGAACAATAACTTTTATTCATTGACTGCACATGTGTTATATAATAATACATTTACCGCGGCACTGCTTTTACCCCTTGCGTGTTTATGTTCTACCAGGAAATGTAATTGTGGTCCATGGCCATATAAGAATATAGGGTCCAGCTATTTTTCATCGATTTAAATATAGAGTTTCAGTATGTTATCGACACACATGAGTTGATAACAGCACAGTGGTGTTGAGTTAACATACCCTAAGGTTTAGCAAAATCATAACACCTCGGTAGTGATATCACAACACCACTGTGTCGATATCAATACACCTTATCTCAACACCCCCTTGCTACTTCTCGTCTTTCGTAGCTAACTCAAACGCTGGGATGAGTTTTCTGGAAACTATTTTGTGGAAAAATATAACTTTTGTATAACTTTGACCTCAATTTAAACTTGACCTTGACCGCTAATGTAAATAAATTTCGGATTTATCAAGACCTGTTCATCCTATACACGTGTACCAAGTTTCACCTGCTTCAGTCAAAAACTGCAGGAGTTGTTTTCTGTTGGAAACCATCGAACCGGAAAAAAGAGAAGAAAAAAGGCAGAAACTTCCAGAAGTTTCTTTAGTTTATTAATAAAAATTCTCAATAGCAATTTTACATCAATTTTTCTTAAATTTGGGTTTAAAGGACTTTTAAAAATTAAACTGTCATTCTATTAGATTACGATCAATTATCCTTTTATTCGTTGCTTATTTCTTGGTTTTAAAGGTGTCTCGTTTTTTATCTTTTCGGGGTTTTTTCTTGAACATGTAACTAGTTACCTTTTTTCCCTTTTTTTAGAAAAAACTAAATGCTAAATCCTTGTTGAAAATCACGAGTGTTGTATTGAGTCTGCTTTTTACATATTAATTTCTAGCAACATTTGCTGAGAGAATTCCGATGAAAACAAAGACAATAGAATGACTATTTTTGCAATCTAAAATTGATGACGTTGCGATCAATTCATATATCAGACTAAAGCACTGACAGTTTTAATCTGAAGTTTAAATTTAGCCCCGTACTAATTCAATCACATCAAGAAGAGTTTTCTGTTTAACATTATTTTATTAATATGATTGAAGTGCAGTTACTGTTACGGCACAAAGAGCGGAGATAGTCGTATAGGTAAGATAAGTTAAGCTGGCCTCTTCAGTTATCGCGTTGTATGCATTGATGAACTCAACTTAACATTTTCAGAGCAGTCTCGCGGTGATGTTATTGTCATGAATTTCGCGTGTTTTTTTCTTGGGGTCATGAATACTGGTTAAATTCACATGTGAATTATTGCTTAGAAAGATATAAAATTACGGGTTATTCGATAGTTTACAACTAAAAAATAGTTATTTTTTGTTAGATGTTTTTGAATGCGTTGTATGCCAGCAACAACTGCAGTCTAGGGGGATTCTGAGAATAGAACGTGCACTAAATCATGTATTATCCTTCACATAT
This sequence comes from Protula sp. h YS-2021, assembly GCA_949752745.1. Classification (NCBI taxonomy): domain Eukaryota; kingdom Metazoa; phylum Annelida; class Polychaeta; order Sabellida; family Serpulidae; genus Protula; species Protula sp. h YS-2021. The sequence continues at coordinate 9,342,991 of OX457030.1, read as the reverse complement.
CCTTCACGCGTCATGTGTCTGATTGCAATACAAATGTTTGCTTCTTCAAGAGTGCTTCACATTTCAACCATAAAATAAGTCTATCTTTGTCTTTTTTTAAAGACCAACCGAATAAACAGTTGAGCTTATCATATCATTTTCTTTCTTTACACGGGCATAATAAAATCAGTGTTTATAAGAACGAAATGAATCTCCGCTAGTTGGTCGGGAGCGTGGAATGAGTTGGAAGCAGGGAGGGGAGGGAACGCTTGTCAGTACATGTTTTGCTGTAAAAAATGCAGACCGCAGTGTTTTCGTTTTATTTGTTCACATGTAGTTCAAATGAGTACAGTATATGGGTGGGGGAGGTTAATTCAGGTCGAGAAAAAGAAAAACCAGACACAATTCCGCTTGATGGCGGAATGACCTAATTCTGCAGAAACCACTAAGGAAAATATTTCATTAAAATAAGAGGACGAAAGTCACATAGTGCCAATTCTTTATCGTCGTTTTCGCTCAAAGAGTCGAAAATAAATCCCAAATCGCTTTATCTCTAACCATTTATAGAGATAATAGTCAATTTCCGGTTTTTGACCGTGACCAAGATTACCGAGGTACCTTTTATGTAACGTTGTTTAGGCTCAAAGAGTCGAAAATAAGCTCGAATTCTCCAACCCTTTTCGAGACAATAGTCGATTTTTCACCTTGACTAAGAAGGTCATGGTCACCGAAGTACCTCTTATGTAACATTGTTCAGGCCGAAAGGGTCCAAAATGAGCTCTAAATCATTCTATCTCTATACGTTTTCGAGATAATAGTCGGCTTTTAGCCCTGACAGTGGCCGAGAAGGTTAAGGTCACCGAGGTACCTGTTTCGTAACGTTGTTTAGGCCCAAAGGTCGAAAACGAGATAAAATCGCTCTGTCTCTGATCGTTTCCAAGATCATAGTCAACCTCCGGTTTTTGACCTTGGCCGAGAAGATCAAGGTCACCGAGGTACCTCTTATGTAACGTTGTTTAGCCCAAAGGTTAAAATATCTGTAACTGTTTTCGAGATAAGTCGGCCTATTGTTAAAGGTACACAAGGTCACGTGACCTTTTGCCGTGACCTTCAGTATTTCTGAAATGTCACTTTAGTGTTTTGTTAGCGATATTATAATTTTTACACGCCACAATTTTCTATCAAATACTCAATGGCAGTGTTTATGATAGGCGTTTATTAAGTTCTGCTAAAAGCTGATGCAAATGGCGATTTTTTGTTTCTGGTTTCTATATAACCACATTAGAGGAATTATTCATACGGTCATGGATGACAATTAATTTTACATAGACTTTCTATATAACTGACACTCCCCACAAACAACCACAAAATCAGATGTAGTGGACCTTTAGAAGAACAGAAATAGCTAGAAAAGGGGGGTCATTTGATTCGATTTTTTGCTTTGGTGATGGGCAAATAGCAACCGTGGGATTCGGAAGTTTTGCTGATTTAAAAAAAATGTTACGCATAAACCAATAAATCTTTCACAGCATATTTCACAGCATATTTCCTAGAACAATCTGGCCTATTGTGAACATTGTAGAACAATAACTTTTATTCATTGACTGCACATGTGTTATATAATAATACATTTACCGCGGCACTGCTTTTACCCCTTGCGTGTTTATGTTCTACCAGGAAATGTAATTGTGGTCCATGGCCATATAAGAATATAGGGTCCAGCCTTTTTTCATCGATTTAAATATAGAGTTTCAGTATGTGTCGATATCAATACACCTTATCTCAACACCCCCTTGCTACTTCTCGTCTTTCGTAGCTAACTCAAACGCTGGGATGAGTTTTCTGGAAACTATTTTGTGGAAAAATATAACTTTTGTATAACTTTGACCTCAATTTAAACTTGAGCTTGACCGCTGTTGGAAACCATCGAACCGGAAAAAAGAGAAGAAAAAAGGCAGAAACTTCCAGAAAAACTATAAACTTGTACCCAGTTGCAGACGAAGTTTGCAAATGGGAAAAACTAATTTTTCCTTTCATTTTAGACAAGCTGACTTAGTGTAGTCATATTAGAAGGATATTCCCATCTTTGCGCAAAAGTGAACAAGAATTCAAAAAACGACCCCTTCCATTCACAAACGTAAACGTACTGACACAAAGACCAGCCGCCGAACTCTCATCCCTAGTACCCACGATAATACTTTAACTACACAAGAAAACAGATACAGTCGTAGCCGGTGCGATTATCCGCTGTGTTGTAAGGGATTTTCCAGCAGTATGTACTTAACCAGATTATGCGGTTAAATACTGTACGCTGAGCTGATTTCATTTCTACATACGTCACAGGTTTTTGCTGTTGTTTGAATACTCTTAAAGTGCTAATGTTGAAATATGTCCGTAGCTTTATTCGTTAGTTGGAATCTCTACACATTGGAATGTTCTGTTTTGCTTACTGTTCAAGAAATTAAATATTTTCAAAAAATGAGAGAAATCTTTTAAATGTGTTGTTTTTTGTTCATTGAAGGAAACATACTTATTTAGATTTCATAGTTTTATTATTTTTTTCCATTTTAGTGTTGTTTCAATTCTTACGTTTTATGTTATACAGCCTTTTGATGTCAGCAAGTCTTTGGGTTAAAGTGTTGTTTTAATGCGCTGGGAAACCACCCAGTTCTTCTGCCTTGTTGTAATGCTATTCAAAGATAAACTCGCGTCTGTCGAGGCCACTGATAACACCTTCACTACTAGACACATTGGGCTGCTTGACAAAAGTTCTAGATTAATAAAAAAAAAAGACCTGCGTTCCGCCAAGCGAGAAACAGAAGAGTGACGTCACTTGTCGGCTTTGTGAACCACATCCTCTTGACCATCCGGAGGGTGGGAGATGTTTGATGCGATGTCCACCCCTCAACCAACCCCCTCCCCCAAACAGCATGCAATGATGCAGCGACATCCAGATGGGCATGGCAGTACATAACATATCACTGAGCATTACTATACGGCATCGCTGTGTTTTATAGTTCTGTACTTATCCTAAAGTGAACATTTGGCTACCATTATAGTCGCTTAAAAAATTAACATTTAAATGTTAATGTTTAATTTCATAAATGGTTCACTATTTCGTACGTTAGTCTAAAGGGAGAGTTTTATAAATGGCTGTCGGAAGCGGTCCGGTGATGACTTATTTTGGCATAGTTTCCTTTCCACATGAAGAGAGAGAGAGAGAGAGAGAGAGAGAGAGAGAGAGAGAGACAGAGAGAGACAGAGACAGAGACAGAGACAGAGGAGACCGGGTGAGGGTGTAGAGGAGGGAGGGCTGTAGAATAATAATGATCTTTTTAGTTTGCCTAGTGTCACTATGTTCTGAAAATAAAAGTCGTAGATGAGACATATAAAGATGAATCTTAACCATGGAAAGAACAGTTTGGTGAAATATCTAACTGGGTAAGTACTTCGTGAGAAGTGCCATAACTCCAAATCCCGTGAATGTCAACAAAAGGTTCCACAGATTACTGCTGTGGACAAGTTCTTCGTGAAGAATTTCAAAAAATACCACTTGTAGGAATGTACCAGTGGCAATACCTTGAAGAACGGAATTGGCAATTTGTGACGTAATTGGGTTGATATTTGCTTCAGTGATGACGGTACCAACGAGAACCCCGATTGGACTCATGCAAGCGAAAATCAAAATGCAAGCAACGCTCTTACATTTGTCTGTGAATTCTGCTATACGTAAGCCGAGGGAGAAGGAAATCATGATTTTGTGAATAGCAATGGCCGCCAAGAGCTCCCAGATTTTCGTCTGACTGGAGAGTAAGCCGAGTGCTAAGCCCTCAAAGACGGTGTGTAGACATAGAGCCAGTATTAGTAACACAGATGACAGTTCTGCGACAGGAGCTGATCCTGGTATCTCCTTTCTCAGCAGCAAACTACTTTCGCTGGGCGAGTTACTATAGTTGTCTTCTGCTCCTTCCTCGATTTTCACATTGCTTTCTATACAAGCATCTTGATTTTTGTTGTCCACCTGATCCGAGTCTGGATCAACATGACGCGGTTGTAGTGACGTCATTGGTGGATTCTTGATTGAACCGTACGAGTCCGGCCTATTCGGTTTGTCTTTCTTGTGTGTGATAGGGTCTTGGTTGATTTCTAAAAAATAACAAATTGTGTTATTGAAGATACCTGCTTCTAAACTGGTCATTAATAAGACTGAGGCTATCTGACATGCCTCTCGGCGGTGTGAGCTGGTGGGTGGATTCTTTGATCACTTTGATTCTACAGAGTCTACAGGTAGATGCTCATACCGGAAATATTCTACAGCGCGCGGAGCAAATACATAGATTATTCCACTAACTAACCTGGTCTAAAGAATGTACAAGCCGATTTAAACGATAGATTCTAGATCGAATTCTGTGTAAGCTCTAATTATTTTCATCTCTTCTATAGTTAATGGTAGCAGAATCGAGAGGTTCATCCACTCCTGCCGCCTGCTCCCACCCCGTTCGATCGACAGACATTGATTTCCAAGTCAGAGATAGCATACATCTGCTAATCAACTATTAAGATTTACTTTACAGTTTGAAGTAAAGTGGCTTCAAAAATAAAAATTATCGCGTACCTGATTCCCTGTGTTTTTTCATTGTCAGTATTCCATTTTCGATAAATACTGCTAAGAAAAATCCACATACGATAATAAATTCGCCCAAGGGAAATTCCATTTCTTCCGTTTTTAAAGCGATCCATACATGTTCGAATCCTGCACGTACTTCTGGTATTAAGTGCAGGAACGTCGTACCAAGAAACACGCCACCCGCGAAACAGTTCAGGAGTGACGTTATACGTAATGGCCACGTGAACCCATTTAGCCGTCTGCTTGACAGGAAGTTAACAATTTTAAGCGGAAGTAAGCCGAATATTAAAGCAGCCACAAGCAGAATTGTTAGTGCTATTGTTTTAATTACCCACACCTCCGCCATGTTGGATTTGTACAAGGATGCGAAAGCCTTGTGACGTTTTAATTTAATCCTCGTTATATTTCTAATCTAGTAGTTTAAGGCCTTTCAAATGTCTGTTAAAACTTCTTTGTCTTTACAATAAAACCTGCTAAGTTGTTGCTTCGAGATTTAAACACTGATTGTCCAGTGTGTTATCTGCGGTTATATAGCACGCAGTTGATCAGTGGACGAATCCAGAATAAAAATACTTGAGGCTGAAACATGACAAGGCAATTCTGAGGCATATAATCAAGTGTAATGACGTGTTGCCGGACCTTACTGTTTCGAAATTCAATGCGACTGTTATCGATGAGGGATTATTTAGCTACTTCGGTTAATTGCCGCCCTTCCACCCCCCAAAAAACAACAAAACAACAACAACAGCAAAGTTTTGACGCTATTCAACCCTCCACCCCCACCAAAATCCCCCGCCTTCCAGAAAAAAGTACAAGGATTCAGACTGTTATGGAGGTGTCTTTCTTAAACAAGCCCTTACATAAAAAAACAGTCGAACTTATTTCAATAATGTCAAGAAACACGCCAACATGGTATCTATAATACTGAAATTTGCTCATTATGTAACTTTTCATAAAACAAACAGCAAGCACCTCTTTCTTTAGTTTATTAATAAAAATTCTCAAGAAAAATTTTACATCAATTGTTCTTAAATTTGGGTTTGAATGATTTATAAAAAGTAAACTGTCATTCTTTTTAATTATCCTTAATTACCCTTTTATTCATTGCTTACTTTTTTTGGTTTTAAAGGTGTGTTGTTTTTATCTTTTTTTGGTTTTTTCTTGAACATGTAACGAGATACCCGTTCTTTGTCCTTTTTTTTAGAAAAAAAACTAAATGATTAATCCTTGTTGAAAAACAAGAGTGTTGTATTGAGTCTGCTTTTTGTCGAGGAAGATCTGTGAACACTCTGTTATGATTACATATTAATTTCTAGCAACATCTGTTGAGAGTATTCCGATGAAAAAAGACAATAGAATGACTATTTTTGCAATCTAAAATCGATGACGCTACGATTAATTCACATATCATACTAAAATACTGACAGTTTTAATCTTAAGCTTAAATTCAGCCCAGTACTAATTCAATCTAACCAATGAGAGTTCTCTATTTAACATCATTTTATTAATATGATTGAAGTGCAGTTACTGTTATGGCACAAAGAGCGGATAGTCGTATAGGTGAGATAAGTTAAGCTGGCCTCTTCAGTTATCGCATTGTATGCATTGTTGAACTCAGCTTCACATTTTCACATCAGTCTCACTGTGATGTTATTGTCATGAATTTCGCGTGTTTTTTTTTTTGGCTCATGAATACTGGTTAAATTCACATGTGAATTATTGCTTAGAAAGATATAAAATTACGGGTTATTCGATAGTTTACAACTAAAAAAGAGTTATTTTTTGTTAGATGTGTTTGAATGCGTTGTATGCCAGCAACAACTGCAGTCTAGGGGGATTCTGAGAATAGAACGTGCACTAAATCATGTATTATCCTTCACATATCCTTCACGCGTCATGTGTCTGCTTGCAATACAAATATTTGCTTCTTCACATGACAATGTGATATCTGATTACACTGTACTATGTCTCAAGAATGCTTCACAATTTGACCATGAAAATATGGCCTATTTTTGTCATTTTTTTAAATACCAACCCATAAAGCAGTTGGGTTTCTCATTGCGTATTCTTTCTTTACATGTGCATAACAAAATCAGTGTATATAAGCCCGAAATGAAGGTTCCGCTAGTGGGTCGGGGGCGGGGAATGACGGGGAAGCAGGGAGGGGGGGGGACGCTTGTTAGTGCATGTTTTGCTACGCATATAAAAATGCATACCGCAGTGGTTTTGTTTTATTTGTTCACATGCAGTTCTAATAAGTGCAGTATATGGGTAGGAGAAGGTTAATTCAAGTCTTGAAAAAAAGGAAAACCAGACACAATTCCGCTTGAAAGCGGAATGACCCACTTCTGTAGTAACCACTAAAGAAAATATTTGATTAAATTAAGCAGACGAAACTCACACAGTGCTAATTCTTTATCGTCGTTTTCGCTCAATGGATCGAATATGAACTCAAAATCACTCTAACCATTTATAGATATAATAGTCAATTTCCGTTTTTTGTACCTTCACCGTGACCAAGTAGTTCAAGGTTACCGAGGTACCTTTTATGTAACGTTGTTTAGATCCAACGGATCGAAAATAAGATCAAATTCTCCAACCGTTCTCGAGACAATAGTCAATTTTGATTTTTGACCGTGACCAAGGCCAAAGGTCACCGAAGTACCTCTTATGTAACATTGTTTGTTCCAAAAGGGTCGAAAATGAGCTCTAAATCTCTTGCCGTTTTCAAGATAATAGTCAACTTCCGGCTTTTAGCCCTGACTGTGGCCGAGAAGGTTAAGATCACCGAGGTACCTGTTGTGTAACGTTGTTTAGGCCCAAAGGAAGAAAACAAGCTCAAATCGCTGTCTCTAACCGTTTCCAAGATCATAGTCACCCTCCGCATCTTTGACCTTGACCGAGAAGGTCAAGGTCACCGAAGTACCTCTTGTGTAACGTTGTTTAGCCCAAAGGTTAAAAGATCTGTAACTGTTTTCGAAATAAGTCGGCCTATCGTTAAGGACACACAAGGTCACGTGACCTTTTGCCTTGACCGCGCGGTCAAGGTCGAGAAGGGAGGTCTACCCCCTTCTCGGTACGTTTTGTATATTCAAATTGGCATTTGAGGGCTTTTTATGACCACTTTTCGTGATTAGTAGGCGTTTTGAAAAATATATGACCTCATGTTGACATTCGAGGTCAAGGTAAAAAATATTTGCGGTTTCACCGAGACCTGATGATTGTCTATAAGTGTACCAAATATAAACCTCCGCTAACTACGAAAGACGAGAAGTATCGCGGTTATGGTGAGATAAGGTCTATTGATATCGACACAGTGGTGTCGTTATATCAATACCAGTGTTGTCATATTATATGGGCGCGTTATGATACTGAAATCCTGCAAAATCAAATAATGCCATGTGACTTATCGCATTATGTGACTTATAATCACAACGAAGCCAAAAACAAACGAAAGGAGTAAGGCTACTGCAATAGCTAAATTTGTATTTTTTAATCATATTTTAAGGTACAATGTAACTGCATATATAAGAACTCGTGTACACCTACTTTTGTTTCCGTATTGCATTTATAAGTACACTGTCAGTATTTTTTAAATGTTACTTTAGTGCTTTATGAGCGATCATATAATTTTTACAAGCCACACTTTTCTATCAGATACTCAATGGCAGTGTTTATTATAGACGTTTATTAAGTTCTGCTAAAAGCTGATGCAAATGGCGATTTATTTTGTTTCTGGTTTCTATATAGCCACATGTGAGGAATTATTCATATGGCCATGGACCACAATTAATTTTACATAGACTTTCTGTATAACATTTTGAAATCTGTCACTCTCCATAACATTGCACGATCTAAAACAACCACAAAATCAGATGTAGTGGACCTTTAGAAAAACAGAAATAGCTAGAAAAATGAGGGTTTTTATTCGATTTGATCGCTATGCTGATTAAAAAATAGCAACCGTGGGATTCCCAAGTTTTGGTCGATTTCCACCTATATTTTGCTGAATTTTAAAAAATGTTACGCATAAACCAATAAATATTTCACAGCAAATTTTTTTTTCTAGAACAATCTAGCCTTTTGTAAACATTTTACAACAATAACTTTTATTTATTGACTGCACATGTGTTAAATAATAATGCATTTACCGCGGCACTGCTTTTTGTTTTATTCCTTGCGTGTTTATGTTCTACCAGGAAATGTAATTGTGGTCCATGGCCTATCAGGGACGGAAAAATTTGAAATGCTCTAGCACAACAATGTTACGCAAATATGACGCTAATCGCTTCATTGGTTAGAGAACTAGAGGCGTTTGAGTTACCCTCCCCAAAACATAAAATTGCTCAATCCTCGATTTTTTTAAAATAAAATTTTGAAACTTTCATCCTGTCTGTTATTATAGTTTAGAAAGATAAGTTATTTTGATAATCATTACTTAAGAGTATATACTGCATGCTATCAACGACAGAAGACTTAGTGCCAATTCCGGCAGCTAACTGAATTTTAAAGGAAATTTGTGAAATGACATATTTTTACTGGATTTTTTGAGATTATTCTTAACTTTGCGCCCTGGAATAAAATATCAAGGTGTCAAAAGTAATACTGCTGTAAAGATTGCTATCCCTACTATACTAAAAAATCAGTATATTAGGGATAACCTGCACATGAGTTCTCTAGAAATCAATTTAATATAGGTACCCCACCTTATTTTCAAGGGAATGGCAATTATAGTCTATATTATAGTCTATGGCAATAAAAATAACTGGTTGCATAGAGATCTTGTACTGACATGCGCTAAACAGCGAAAAATAATGGCAGCATGTGTGACAGAAATGTTTAAATGTCTTTTATTATAGGGCTAGTTTCTTTAAAATACCGTTTTGACCGCTATTTTACTAACATATACTACCTGATGAAATTGAGCAATTTATTAGAGACCTAACTTGGTTCTAAGTATTTTTTATCTTAAAAAACAAAGAGAATGCCATGTTCTAATTGGTTTGTATGAATTTCAAAATCAATTTGTGACAAAAATTTACATTTCTGGCGACATGCAGCAAAATTCAAATACATGTCATATAATTTTTAAAATATTTTTCGCTTGACAGTTAATGTAGAATTATTTTTGTTCCAAAAATAGTTTTCTTCATTCACAATACAGACAGCAAACATATTCCACACCAATAAAACTTATTATGAATGCTTAAATAGTCGTAAAATAGTTTTTAAAATCATAGTTATTCTAATTTTTGACTTTTAAAACAACTAACACCAAAACCAAATGAGGAGCTTTTCTTCTTAGACTTGAATGAAAACGGTGGATTTTTATGATGAAAAGACTAAAACTAAAAAATCACAGAGATAAACGTATCAATTTAGCAAAATAAATTGATTTCTCGGGCTAAAGATATGGCTCGAAAGGGATAACAATGTGCTGGAGACATCACTATTTAGTAAATGTGCCCCAAATAGTAAGTCTTTTTAGGGAAAATCCAGTTATTTGTCTAAGATCTGCCTAAAAATCACTCATTAGATCTGACTATATAATAAAAAACTAACTGTGGCCACACAAAAGGTTCATCTGGCGCTTCGACTCATATAAACAACCATGGAATACAAACTGGAACAATGTTTTCACCTTACAATTTTTTATATATTATTTTTTTCAAAATACTGCCTAAATGCATACATATGGCTGTATAATAACTTCATGAGGAAAAATAGCAGATTTTGAGCCTGAAATTAAAGTATAATTACGGTTACTGGCGTAGCTACCCCCGTTACCTGATAGGGGGGGGGGACTTTTGACCGCGTGAAAGGGAGAAAAGTTTATTGTTATACGAAAACCATAGTTAAAGTAGATTTACACAGGTTGTTCTTGCTCACTTGCAGTTGTTTAGGGATTTTTGGCTATAAGAACTTGGGATCTTATAGATTTTTACTACTTAGCGATACCTCATATTAGGCCATGGACCACAAGTAATTTTACATAGACTTTCTGTATAACATTTTGATATCTGACACTCTCCACAACATTGCACGATCTAAAACAACCACAAAATCAGATGTACTGGACCAATAGAAGAACAGAAATAGCTAGAAAAGTGGTTTTTTATTCGACTTTTTGCTGTGCTAATTGGAAAATAGCAACCGTGGGATTCTCAAGTTTTGGCCGATTTCCACCCATAAATTCCTATTTTTAACTAAAATGTCAAGCAAAAATCAATAAATATTTTACAGCATTTCTTCCTAGAACAATCCAGCCTATTGCGAACATTTTATACAAATAACTTTTATTTGCGTGTTTATGCTCTACCAGCAAATGTAATTGTGGTCCATGGCCTTATAAGAATATGGGGTACAGCTATTTTTTCATAGATTTAAATATAGGCTTTCAGTATGTCATCGACAGACATGAGTTAATAACAGCACAGTGGTGTTGAATTAACATACCCTAAGGTTTGCCAATATCACAACACCTCGGTAGTGATATCACAACACCACTGTGTCGATATCAATACGCCTAATCTCAATACCCCCTTGATACTTCTCGTCTTTTGTAGCTAACTCAAACGCTGGGGTAAGTTTCCTGGAAACCATTTTGTGGAAAAATATAACTTTGACCTGAATTTAAACTTGACCTTGACCACTGATGTAAACAAATTGTGGATTTACCAAGACCTCTTCACCCTCTACACGTGTACCAAGTTTCATCTCCCTCTGTCAAAAACTGTACGAGGAGATTTCTGTTAGAAACCATCGAAACGAAAAGAAGAGAAGAAAAAAGGCAGAAACTTCCAGATAAACTATAAACTTATATCCAGTTGCAGACGAAGTTTGCAAGTGGGAAAAACTAAGTTTTCCTTTCAGTTTAGACAAGTTGACTTAGTGTAGTCATAGCAGAAGGATATTCCCATCGCCTCTTTGCACAAAAGTGAACCAGAATTCAAAATACAACACCTTTCTTAATCTAAAGTTGGTACAGTTGGTATAATTACTCGGTATAGTCACACCGGAAGGATTAACGAGTCCTTCCAGGCACAAACTTAAACGTAAACACAAGGACCAGCCGCCGAACTCGCATCCCCCAGTACCCACGGCAGTACTTTAAGTACACATAAAACAGTCATGTCAGTCATAACCGGTGTATTGTGACTGCAAATAAAAAAGGCTGTAAGGGATTTCCAGCAGTATGTACTTAACCAGATTATGCGGTTAAATGCTGTACGATGAGCTGATTTCATTTCTACATACCTCACAGTTTTTCTTACTGCTGTTTAAATACTCTTAAAGTGCTAATGTTGAAATATGTCCGTAGCTTTATTTGTTAGTTGGAACCTCTACACATTCGAATGTTCTGTTTTGCTTACTATTTAAGAAGTTAAATATTTTGAAAAAATGAGAGAAAATCTTTTAAATGTGTTGTTTTTTGTAAAAAAAAACAGAAAGATATTATTTCCCTGTTTTTCTCGGTTTTTCTTTTTTCTTCTTTGTTTTCTTTTTGTTTCTTTTTTCTCTTTTTAAAAATTAGATATTCTGCCTAGAATATCAAATCACATATCACAGATATCACATCACATAAAAAATTGAAAGTAAAATAGCATATGAATTCACCATTCTAAGATTGCAAGCAAGATTTTATTGAAGGAAAAACACTTATTTAGATTTCACATTTTTTATTATTTTTTTTCATTTTCGTGCTCTTTCAATTCATACGTTTCATGCTATTCAGCGTTTGTGATATCAGCAAGTCTTTGGGCTAAAGTGTTGTTTTAATGCGCTGGGAAACCACCCAGTTCTTTTGCCTTGTTGGAATGCTATTTAAAAATACAACTGCGTCTACAGGTATAAGTCTTCGTTTTATGTGTTTATAATAAACATGTCGAGGCCACTGATAACTTAACACCTTAACTACTAGATACATTGGGTTGCTTGAAAAAAGATCTAGATTAATTTAAAATAAAAAAAACCTGCGTTCCGCCAAACGAGAAACAGAAGAGTGACGTCACTTGTCGGATTTGTGAACCACATCCGCTTGACCATCCGGAGGGTGAGAGATGTTTGATGCGATGTCCACCACTCACCCCACCCCCACCCCTAAACAGCAAACAATGATGCAGCGACATCCAGATGGGTCTGGCAGTGCATAACATATCACTGAGCATTACTAGACGGCATCATTGTGCTTTATAGTTCTGTACTTATCATAAAGTGGACATTTGGCTACAACGCACAAGTTTCTGACGCATCATTTATGTTTTTTTTAATTTTTTAAGGCTTGTCCCAGCTTGTGTGAAGACCCTTACATAAACCACGCAGCTGCTTTCACAGTTGCATTTGTTAATCATTTTATGATGGTTTTCGCATCTTATCTTAGTTTATAATGTGCGCACTACAGGTTATAGTCGCTCGAAAAAATTTAACATTGAAATGTAGATGTTTTATTTATAAATGGATGACTATTAGTGTAAAGAGAGAGTTTTCAAAGTGGCTGTAGGAAGGAGTCCGGTGATGACTCATTTTTGCATATTTTGCTTTTGCATATGGAGAGAGAGAGAGAGAGAGAGAGAGAGAGAGAGAGAGAGAGAGAGAGAGAGAGAGAGAGAGAGAGATCGGGGAAGGGGGTAGAGGAGGGATTGCTGTAGAACAATAATGTTCTTTTTTGTTTGCCTAGTGTCGCCATGTTCTGAAAATGAAAGTAGATAAGACATATAAAGATGAATCTTAACCATGGAAAGAACAGTTTGCTGAAATATCTAACTGGGTAAATACTTCGTGAGAAGTGCCATAACTCCGAATCCAGTGACTGTCAACAAAAGGTTCCACAGATCACTGCGGTGGGCAAGTTCTTTGTGAAGAATTTCAAAAAATACCACTTGTAGGAATGTACCAGTGGCAATACCTTGGAGAACGGAATTGGCAATTTGTGATGTAATTGGGTTGATGTTTGCTTCAGTGATGACGGTACCAACGAGAACCCCGATGGGACTCATGCAAGCAAAAATCGCAATGCAAGCAATGCTTTTACGTTTGTCTGTAAATTCTGCTATACGCCAGCCAAGGGAGAAGGATATCATGATCTTGTGAATAGCAATAGCCACCAAGAGCTCCCAGATTTTTGTCTGGTTGGAAAGTAAGCCAAGCGATAAGCCCTCAAAGATAGTGTGTAGACACAGAGCCAGTAGAAGCAACACAGATGATAGTTCCGCGACAGGAGCTGAGTCTGGGTTATCATTTCCCAGCAACATGTTACTTTCGCTAGATGAGTCACTACAGTTGTTGCCTGACCCTTCCTCGATCCTCTCCACCGGATCCGGTCCTGGATCAGCATGACGCGGTTTTACCGGCGTCTTTGGTGAATCCTTGAATGAACTGTAACAGTTCGGTTTGCCTTTCTTGTGTGTGATAGGGACTTCCTTGAGGTCTAAGTAAAAAAGATTATGTTATTAAAGATCTCTGATTCTAAACTGGAGTTAAAATTCAGATTAACTGAAATGCCTTTCGGTGGTGTGAGCTGGTGGAGGGATTCTATGAACAGTTAAAGTAACCGACATATTCTACAACTAGATCCGCATACCGGGAATATTCTGCAATACGCAGAGGAAATACATTATTGGACAAACTGACCTAGTCTGAAGATTGTAGAAACCGATTTAAACGATAGATTCTAAATCCAGTACTAATTATGTTTTAATTATTTTCATCTCTTCTGCAGTTCATGACAGCAGAAGGACGTCCATCCACTCCTGCCTTCCACCCCGTATAAGACATTGATTTCCAAGACAAACTCAGCATATATCTGCTAATAAACTATTAAATATATAGATTTTTCGTCAATTAAGAATTATTTTACAGTTCTAAGTCAGCTGGTTATGACGTACCTGATTCCCTGTGTTTTTTCACTGTCAGTATTCCAGTTTCGATGAATACTACTAAGAAAAATCCACATACGATCATAAATTCGGCTAATGGAAATTCCATTTCTTCCACTTTTAAAGCAATCCATACATCTTTGAATCCTGTGCGTACCTCTGGTATTAAGTGCAGGAACGTCGTACCGAGAAACACGCCACCCGCGAAACAATTCAGCAGTGACGCCATGCGTAATGGCCACGCGGCCTCTTTCTGTCGCCTACTTGACAGGAAGTTTACAAGTTTTATCGGAAGTAAACCGAATATTAAAGTAGCCACAAGAAGAAGTGTCAGTGCTATTAATTTAGTTACCCACACTTCCACCATGTTGGAGTTGTGCAAGGATGCGAAAGCTCGAGTTGTTTTAATTTAATCCTCGTTATATCTCTCATCAAGCAGTAAAGTTCTTCCAAATGTCTGTTAAAACTTCTTTGTATTTACAAAAAAACCTGCTGAGTTGCTGCTCCGAGATTTAACAACTAATTGTCCAGTCTGTTATCTGCGATTATATGGCACTCAGTTGACCATTGGACGAATCCAGAATAAAAATACTTGAGGTTGAAGCATGACAAGGCAATTCTTAGGCGTATAACCAAGTGTGATGGCGTGTTTCGTGACCTCATCTTTGTGGAATTCAATGCGAGTGTTATCGATGATGTGTTATTCAGCTACTTCGGTACTGTCACCCTTCCCCTTCCAGAAAAAAAACTTTCAACGCAATTCCCCTGCCGTTCCAGAAAATAGGTTATGGATTCAGCGTTGTCTTCTATTATGAAGAAGTTTTTCTCAAGCAATAGCTTACATCAAAACAATTAGATTGATTTCAATGATGTCAAGAAACAAGTCAACATGTTCATCTATAATACTGAAATTTGTCAACTTTGTAACTTTTCATAAACAAACAGCAAACTCATCGAGAGTATTTTAAAACTTGAAGAGCTTCTGAAATTAGTCATCCTCAATATAAGTGTAATTTCATGCAACGCCATTTAATTCGTTGCTTAATGTTTTCTTTTTTTCAAGCTGTTGCGTTGTTCTTTTTCATCTTTTCGAGTTTTTTCTTTGGCATGTAACTGGTAACTGGTTTCTTTCCTTTACAAAGAGAAAACTAAATGCTAAGTCCTTGTTAAAAAAGAGTATTGTATTGAGCGTGTCTTTTTTATTGGAGCGAAGCTCTGTGAACACGTTGTTATGATTACATATTTATTTCTAGCAACATCTGTTGAGAGAATTGCGATAAGAAAAAAGACAACAGAGTGGCTATTTTTACATTCCAAAATCGATGACGCTGCGATTAATTCATATATGACCAGCTAAAATGCTGACAGTTTTATTCTGAAGCTTAAATTCAACCCCCGTACTAATTCAATTCAACCAAGGAGAGTTTTCTATTAAACATTATTTTATTAATATGACTGAGGTGCTTTTACCATTACGGCACAAAGAGCGGAGATAGTCGTACAGATAAGAAAAGCTAAGCTGATCTCTTCGCTTATCACTTTGTATGCATTATTGAACTCGACTTCACATTTTCACAGCAACCTCGCGCTGATGTTAATATCATGAATTTTTCGTGTTTGTTTTAGTTCGTAAATACTGTTTAAATTTATGTGTGTATTATTCCTTAAGACAATTATAAAATTACAGGTTAATAAATAGTTTACAAATTAAAAGAACAGCAAAGAGTAATTCTTTGTTAGATGTTTTTGAATGCATCCTTTGTCAACAACATTGTTTTGCAAACTGCATTCTAGGGGAATCCTGAGAAAGAACGTGCATTAAATCATGTATTATCCTTCACATGAAATTGATCATAAAAGAGATGTATGGTATAGAATGGTACGCCATGTGTTTCCTTTCCTTACACGTGTTTCTTTCTTCACATTTCAATGTGAATGTGACACATGCTAACACTGTACTTTGTTTTAAGAGTGCTTCACAATTTGAAGAAGCTGTCCGTAAAATAAGGCCTACTTTTGTCCTTGTTTTGAGACCAACCAGCTAAGTAGTTAGACTTATCATTTCGTTTTGTTCCTTTCCATGTGCATAGTAAAATCAGTGTATGTAAGATAACACTGATGGCTACGCTGGTTGGGTCGTGAGCTCGGGAGAAGGAACGGGAGATAGGTGGGGGGAGGAACTTTGCCAGCACATGCTTTGTGTTGCGAATAGAAAATGCAGACGAAGAGTTTTTTCTTATTACTTCACGTATGGTCCAAATAAATATATGGGTGTGCAGAGAGGGGGTAAACTTATTTCAAAGAAAAGGGAAAAGAGCTTTACATTTAGACAGGATGACTTGGTATGGTCACATAAGATGAAAATCAGTACATATGGTGAACCAGAATTCAGAATACAACAAACTCCTTATCCTACAGTTGGTATGGTTAGTTGGTATAGAGAGGGAGGGAGGGAGGGGAAGGAGGGAGAATATTATGATGTATTCACTTTGCAGGTAAAAGCCATAGATAAGACATAAATATGAATCTTAACCATGGAAAAACAGTTTGGTGAAATATCTAACTGGGTAAATACTTCGTGAGAACTGCCATAACTCCGAATCCCGTGACTGTCAACAAAAGATTCCACAGATTACTGCGGTGGACAAGTTCTTTGTGAAGAATTTCAAAAAATACCACTTGTAGGAATGTACCAGAGGCGATACCTTGGAGAACGGAGTTGGCGATTTTTGACCTAATGGGGTTGATATTTGCTTCAGTGATGACGGTACCAATGACAACTCCGATGGGAGTCATGCAAGCAAAAATCACAATGCAAGCAATGCTCTTACATTTGTCTTTAAATTCTGCTATACGCAAGCCGAGGGAAAAGGATATCATGATTTTGTGAATAGCAATGGCCGCGAAGAGCTCCCAGATTTTCGTCTGACTGGAGAGTAAGCCAAGCGCTAAGCCCTCAAAGACGGTGTGCAGACACAGAGCCAGTAGCAGTAACACAGATGACAACTCTGCGACAGGAGCTGAGCTTGGGTTATTATTTTCCAGGAGCACACTGCTTTCGCTGGGTACGTGAAGATAGTTGTCCCCTGATCCTTCCTCGATGTTCACGTTGCATTCTGTACAGGCATCTTGATTTATGTTCTCTACCTGATCTGAGTCTGGATCAGCATGACACCTGATTGAACCGTGCGAGTCTGGCCTATTCGGTTTGCGTTTCTTATGTGTGATAGGGTCTGGGTTGATTTCTGAAAAAATTACAGAGTATGCTATTGAAGACGTCTGATTATAAACTGGTCATTAATCAAACTCAAGCTAACTGACATGCCTTTCGGTAGTGTGAGCTAGGATGGATTCTATGATCAGATGAAGTAACTGACAGATTCTAATAGCAGATGCGCATACAGGAAATGTTGTACTAACTGACCTTTTTAAAGATTTTATAAACCGATTTAAAGGATGGATTTCCAGTTCTGCCCATATTTTAACTATTTTCATCTCTTCTATAGTCTATGCTAGCAGAAAAGGTCCTATTAACTCCTGCTGCGCACCCCACATTTCGGTCTTTGATCAGTAGACAGTGATTTCCACGTCTGACCCAACGCATATCTACTAATCAACTGTAATATATATGTATATATATATATATATATATATATATATATATATATATATATATATATGTATATATATATATATATATATATATATATATATATATATATATATATATATATATATATATATATATATATATATATATATATATATATATATATATATTAGTAAATTAAGATTTTTTTACAACTTGAAGTAAATTGCCATCATAAATAAAATTATGACGTACCTGTTTCCCTGTGTTTTTTCACTGTTAGTATTCCATTTTCGATAAAGACAACTAAGAAAAATCCACACACAATAATAAATTCAGCTAATGGAAATTCCATTTCTTTCATTTTTAAAGTACTCCATACGTCTTCGAATCCTGCGCGTACCTCTGGTATTAAGTGCAGGAATGTAGTACCTAGAAACACGCCACCAGCGAAACAATTCAGGAGTGACGTCATACGTAATGGCCACGTGGCTCCATTTAGTCGCCTGCTTGACAGAAAGTTTGCAAATTTTAGCGGAAGTAAACCGAATATTAAAGCAGCCACAAGAAGAAGTGTCAGTGCTATTAATTTAATTACCCACACCTCCGCCATGTTGTTTGTGCAATGATGCGAAAACCTTGTGTTGGTTTAATTTAAACCTCGTTATTTTTCTAGCACAGTAGTTTAAGTCCTTCCAAATGTCTGCTGAAAGGTCTTTGCCTTTACAATGAAACCTGTTGAGTTGTTGCATCGAGCTTCAAACACTGACTGAGTAATCTGTTATCTATGGTCAGATAGCACACAGTTGACCAGTGGACGAATCCAGAGTGAAAATACTTGAGGCTGAAACATGACAAGGCAAGTCTGAGGCGCATAACTAAGTGTAAAGGCATGTTTCGTGAAATCATCTTTGCGGAATTGAATGCGACTGTTACCGATGAAGTGTTACTTAGCTACATCGGTACTGTCACCCTCCCCCTCCCCCCAGAGAAAAACTTCCCCCTCCAGAAAAGGGGACAAAGATTTAACGTTGTCTTCTATTATTGAGAAGTTTTCTTAAACGAGCGCTTACATAAAAACAGTCGCATTAATTTCAATGATGTCAACAAATAAGTCACCATGTCTATCTAAATTTGCCGACTTGATAATTTTTCATACAACAGATAGCCAACGTCTACTTAGTTATTACCCCCAGATATTACTAAATCGCGCTTTTACGAATACATATTAATTTTTATCAACATCTGTTGAAAGATTTCCAATTAGAAAAAAGACAAAATAAGTGACGCTGCGATCAATTCACATGTCATCATACTAAAACATTGACATTTTTAATCTGAAGCTTAAATTCAACCCCGTACTCATTCAATTCAAGCAAGGAGCAAGAACGTGCATTAAATCATATATTATCCTGGACAAAAAAGTAACGAATTTTTTATGTTCAAGCGATGTACGTTCTGAAGCCTTACGTCATGTGTCTACTTGCAATACAAGTGTTTGTTTCTTCACATTGCAATGTGAATATTATGTCTGATAACACTGTACTATGTCTCAAGGGTGCTTCACAATTTGAAGAGCCTGTCCACAAAAACTTGGCCTTTGTTGTCCTTGTTTTGAGACCTTGTTTTGCGTTTTGTTTCTTTACATGCGCATAATAAAACCAGTGCGTATAAGAAGGCTCCGTTGGTGGGTCGGGAGAGTGGAGAGAGTTAGGGTGATTCCTGCGAGTACATGCTTTGCTCTGCGTATTGAACATGCAGACGATGAGGTGTTTTTGGCAGTTCATATATGGTCCAAATAGATAAATTCATTTGGGGAGGAGATTTACATTCATTTCAAAGGAAAATGAAAATATCTCACTTTTTCTTTTAGCTTAGACAAGCTGACTTGGAATGGTCATAATAGAGGGACAGCAGTCGCCTCTCTGTACCAAAGTGAACCAGAATTCAAAATACAACACGCTTCTTATCAAACAGTCGTCCTAATTACTTGCTGTAGTTACTCGATAGAGTCACATCAGAAGGATATCCTTCCTTTCCATCTACAAACTCAAGTCAGAATTTTAACTTAGTGGGGAAAAGGTGCATTTGGCTTTTTTTTTCGACTAGCCGACTGGTCTAGTGACACCAGTAGAGAGGTTCAGGGCTGGTCCAGTCACATCGATAGGGTGGTACAGGACTGGTCTAGTCACACCAGCAGGCTGGTTTCTGTCAGCCACTTTCCGAACTGCCTATAATTTTAGATACTTTGTAAAGTGGCTGGTTTTATGACACCTTGCCTGAAATGACATTTACTAGGCACTGTTAGCAGAAGTGCTAATTTGCTTTTTATTGTTCACCTAAAAGTTAAATAACCTACTCCAGGTTTTCTCATTCTTGATTACAGTGGCATTGTTTGATACCTGAAGAGAGTTGTCGTGTATAAAAAATCCAAACTGCAATTATTTATCTTGCGCTTTATCTGCAACACCAAATCAAAGTTTGATATTAAGCAATCGCAAGATTATTTTCTGATGGAAACAACCCTCTATATGCGACCAACGGTAGCAACCCTCCATTATAGTTATTATTATTATTTTTATTATTATTATTAATATTATTATTATTATTATTATACTGTAATATAACAATAGTAAAACTAAAAAAAAGCTAAACAAATATGTTCTAAGTCGGCTTCTGAAAGAATTGAAGTTATCACCGTTCTTAAGTCTATGGGTAATGCATTCAAGAATTTAGGCTCAGAATAGAAGAATGCTCGTTCACTTAATTTTGACAAATGGATCTTAGGGCTGTATCAGGGGGCGTAGCGTTCGAAAAGGTCATATAAATGGGAAGCTGCAGTTACATGTTTATAGTTAAAACAGCGACCAGAGTTCTGAATTGCACTCTAAGGGCGACCGGTAACCAATAAGGGCTTTTCATTGCTGTTGTGATAGGAGATCGAATGTCACCGAATGAAGGTAAAATTTTTCACGCCATTCTTGGATCCCTGTAACAGAATTTCAGTTTTTATTTTGTACAACTGCTGACAATTCTTGGTCATCCAACACTTAATATCCAGAGCGCATTTTCTATTTTGTTAACCGTAGTTGCATGAGGAAATCTGTGGTCAAATGGTATTGCTATTCATTACATGATGGCGGGTTATATATGCAATCGGAGCGGCGTACAAACTAAACAACAATGGTCCCAGAACGGATCCTTGGGGTACTCCTATCATAGATGGGCAAGGAGTTAGATGAGTGTCCGTTTACGGTCATCCTAAGCACCGAAAATCTGTTTTCAGACGTACCCCCATAGAAATCTGCCCATACATATACCTCTCGAAAAGCCACACCTAACACGGATTACATTTACGACTCGTTCCCAGCAGGACGGTAATGTTGTAAACCATGCAAACCGGTTTGAAAAACCTATCTGAAACATCGGTATCAATTATTATAAGTATTTAGATTACAATTACAGTAAAAAATGCTTAAATCGGACACCGTTGAGACCGAGCTAATTTGTCCGGTTTAAGAAGGTGTCTGGCATATCAAAGGGTCAATATGAGGTGTCTTATATTACATAAAAGTAAATCACAAATAACTTCAAGATCAACACTTGCACCCTCTCCGCACATTGCTTGAAATTTAATACTAAACCTTTGACGAAAATTTTTGAGCCACCTCTTTGATTATATGAAAATTTTCTTTTCGTTTTTTTCTGAAGTTGCAGTTTTGAAACCCCTCAAAATTGTTATTTTATTTTTTCGGATTAGCAGTTTTGGTTGGTAGTTGTCCACTGGTGGCATTTGTGCGGGTGGCAGATGTCCTAGGCTGGCAGTTGTCCGGGTGCCAGTTGTTGCGTGGCAGTAGTCCGGGTTCCAGGATTTTCACATTCCACATTCATTTTTATCAATTTAATTTTATCCGTTAAATTAAGCCAAATTCTTTGTTCCCATTTCGACACTTGAATGATGTATAAAAAGACAGAAAACGCCCCATCTCAAAAGGGGATGTCCAGACACCAAACTCCACTATCGTATATTTAAAACAAAAGTGATAACAAATCATATACAAACACTGTGGCATTACGACAATAAATGAACCTTCGTTGCAATTAAAACCCCGCTGCAACAAATCTCTCGGCAAATAAATCATGCATGCTCGCTTTTGTACACAAGCCATGTTTGCGTACCGCTATCCGGTGTATCAGGGTTCTTTATACAGTAAAACATAGGGGGACCAGAATTGGTGTCCGGTGTCCAGAATAAGGAGTTGTCCGATTTACAGAGGTTTTGTTATAATGGAAGTCTATGGAAAAAATCGGAACCGAGAAAATCTGTCCGGCTTGAGGAGTTATCCGGTATATAAAGGGTGTCCATTTCTCAGGTATTACTTTATGTAATTGCAGCATTATTAGCATTTATTATTAGCATTATTATTTTGTTTCAGTATGTTTATTATATATATTATATATTAGCGGATATTTATTAGCAAAAAAATTATCTGCTGAAATGGAGTAAATAGTTCGATTGTTTCTGTGAATTCTGTCACTCAGTCATGTGATAATGTTAAAAGTTATTTATCCTAAGTATTGATAAAATTGTGTTTTATCACTCGCCCTTCCCCGTCTGATTGTTTTCCTGCACTTGATATTGGAAGACTGGATTCATAGTGTGTAATATAAGAGTATCAAAACAACTGTTTCGTGTTGTTAGTTCTCTGTTTACCACAAGTAAGTATTCACTTTTTTATGTAGTAGCAATGCTGTGTTATGTATATCAAATTGTGTAACCATAATATGTGTTTATTTATTATAATTGTAAAGAAAAGAAAATTTTTAATTCGAGATATGTAAAATTATTCAAAAGCCACCTGATAGTTTCATTGGCTGTCCCATAACATGCCATTCTAGTCCAGAATGTTACAATATACAACAAAAAGTAGTAGAGAGCGCATATTACAACAGCATCATGATGTGCCAAAATAGTAGCATGGTATTTAATTAAAACCACTTAATATGGCCAACAGATTAATTTTTCTTCAGCTTTCACATTTTTGTTTTTTGGCAGTGTATGTTTTAGCTGTCCGGCTTTGGCTTTGATAATACATCTGTCATACCATTGTCTTATTACACAGACTCGCTTTATTTTTGAGCTTTAGGCTTGCTGGGTGCTGATATACTTGGTTCATTTTCTTTAGTTTACTTTTGTTGCAGTTTATATCATAAACATAAAAAGGCATAATGGTGACTTATTGAGAAAAATATGGTTCAAAATGGTATAAAACAATGATAAAACTTTGTGATAGTAAAATAATGCAAGAAAATATCACTTCTATTTACCTTAATATCTAAGTTTATTCTGTGCGAAAAAAATTAAAAAACACAAAATATGTCGACTTATTGCATAGCATTGTAAAACCCGCAATATATCGCCAAAATGTTTGCCATACTGATGCCTGCATGAATATATATATATATATATATATATATATATATATATATATATATATATATATATATATATATATATATATATATATATATATATATGTATGTATGTATATATATATATCGTCAATTTTTTTCAAAAATTATTTAGTGTTCGAAGTGTTACCTGCGAAGAATGTGCGAGTACCAAAGGCGGGATGGCAAAAGTTTCTGCATAAAATTCTCCTTTGAAAGGTGATTTTCAGTAACGTTTCTGCCTTCCGGGTAATTGTTTTCTATTTTTAAACCTTGAACGTCCAGGCGGGCGATTTTTAGTGTGAGGGTGGGAAAAAGTTTCTGGTTTTTAATCGCCTTATAACAAAGTAAACTACTTTTGAAAATGTATTTTTTATTTGTGCTTTAAAACTTATGTAACTTTTCAAGTATTTTCTGTAAGGCATTTTATCTGTGATACCAGTCCGCGCGTTTAAAAATAAAATTCAAATACGACACTAAATCTTGAACTGAAGAGCTCTTCAAAGGTTCTTTGGTGTTAAAAGTTTATAGCGTTAGTATTCTAAGATCTTTTTTTCGGAGCATAAAAGCATAAAATGTTTTCCTAAACAGTTGATTTATATGAGAATATTATCATAACACTCTGTGCACACTTGTAGTGATGTTTATTAATAGTTTTATTCCTTTTCTCTTGAACTGCTGCATACTTTTAAATAAAGTAACTAAAAATTGGGGATATTCAGGCAAATAAGAATGACTTTTAAGCTGTGGTGTTTATTTACGTAATAATAATGTCCTAATGTTGTGTGTTTATTAAATGTGTGCTTTCTGGCAATATCTTAAAGTAATAATTGTAGCAAAATTTAGCACCTATTTGTCTCTCATGCTTAAGCACAAAATAACTCAGTTATTTTAAAACATAACATTAAAAATTTTAACTGCGTTTTGGACAAGTGCTGAGTAAGTCAACATTTGTGAATATGTTTAGCAATTTTTGGTCTCATCGCTTGATGATGAAATTCACTTCTTGATCATGAAATCACCTTAGTGATGCTGAAAGCCCATACTGTAGAGATCGATTTTGTAATAATTCTTAGTCAAACAGATCTTATGGTACAGCAAAGCAACACGCGTCAAATGGATACATACCCGCTGCAGTGAAACAAACGCAAAAATTGTCTATATATTCTCTTCTGTAGGAACACTGAAATACATACTAATGTTATTCTTGGCTAATTATTAAATATTGTTTGTGAATCAGACCTGAAATCTTCCGACTGTAACAAAGATTATCAAAGCCCCAGGAATGACATAATAGACTGTAATCTTTATGATTATTATTATTGTTATAGATCATTCCGATAGTGATTAACAACTGTGGGTCAACGAGTGTAATCCACTGTTAGAAAGCGTTGGTATATCAAGCCATAATAAGCTTAAATCTGTCCTGTATCAGCAGAGATCCACTGCTGGATTTTTTTTAACACGCCTTAATGTACGTACTTCATATCCCATCCCGTGTTCCAGTAGCATTGCCATGCCAGGTTATTTTTTATTATGCATTAATACACACAAAAGAAGAACGCTAAATAATTGTTATCGGTTTTATTATTAGTTAAACATGATGATCGGGCATATATAATTAGTGAAGTCTTCTAGTGGTTCACTTATAAAGCATGTTACAGTATGGTTGCGTTTGTAAACAAAAAAGCTCTTTGATGACTGGCCGACAACTATTTGACTGCTGATATTTGCACGGTCCGGCGCACCAAATTTGTATAACAGCAAATTCCGTCGAAAGTGACATGTTAAGTCCTTAAATGCTTTAAAACAGGTGAGTTGTTACAAAATGCAACTTACATATATAACCTATATTAATTAAAAATGTTGTAACTATTTGATCTCTAGAAAATTGTCAAGTTAATTTTCAACTTCACTTGGACTTCTCAGTAAGCTTAAATATTGTCAACCAGTTTACAAGAAGACTACTTACAATACTTTGTATAACATCGCGAGAACTTTCCAGCTGTGTTTCTTATTACCAGCTGTTTTGAACACTTTTGACATCTGTAAATATGTTCAAGGTCATGACGAACACGAGTGATGCAGTTCACCTCATTAGAGCCATGAGCCTGGCTACTTATTGCTCAAACAAATACCCTTTTACAAAGACGGCAACCAATGGCTGAGAGGGTGAAGTGTAGGTTTATTTATCCTCCTCACTGTATACTGAAAACTCGTCAATAATTTTCAAGTCTCAAGATGGGGTTTTTTTAAATAAACTTATTAGATTTAGAACAAATACTTTGAAAGTTATGTATGTTAAATTAATGCAATGCTACTCATTTAAAAATAGAAAAATATATTTTATCACACAAAAATTGTTTGCTATTTTGTTAGACAAAATAGCTCCATAAATGTGGATAATGGACTGAAAAAGTCCTATTTTTAAACACACAAGACACAACTAATGGTTGCTTTGAAAGCAATAATTTACAAACAAACTATACACCCAGAAACACACATGCACATATGCATTTTTTGCAAAACAACAAGTATTGTTTTCGTTTTGCACAAAATAACAGTATTACTTTCAAAGTAATAAAATGAATTAAAGTTCAAATAGAAAGTTTGCAAAACATGCGTTAATGTTCAATGTGATTTCAATTTTAAGCACAAAGCGAGCAATTGTGGAAAGCACACTGATAGAACATCAATACAGTTTATAATATTCAATAATTTATTTGCTTTAGAAGCAGTATTGCAGAAATAAACAGCAACAGGTGAGAGGTTGTCAGAAACTCTGAGCAAGTGTTATGAACGATATATTCTGGTAAAACATTGCAATGTTTACGAATCTAAGTAGAACCAAAATTGATAGAAACTAATAGTTGACGTTTCGTCAAATATCTACATAATTGGCTCGGAATGCTTTTTTGCGTGTATATAAAGCTAGATCGATTCCATAAGCATAAAAGAAATAAATACATCTGTTTAGAGCCCCTCTCGAAAAGCTATAACTGGGCTAAAAAGGCTAACAAGGTAAACGTGCTGCTTCAAAAGCAAGGTTTAGAAATAAATTATTTCCAAACAAAGTATTTACCAAAAAAAAACTATTTACAAATAAATTATGAAAAATAATCGCCAATATTAATTGGCTTGAATATTCTAAGGATATTGGATATTCTAAGGATATTCTAACTTTATTGTGACAAAACTTTGAGTTTTGAATACATTTAAATACATTGCATATTTATCGCAATTGGTTATATATCACAACCCACGCCTGATATATATCTCTATATATCTATTATATATCAATTCATATATATATATATATATATATATATATATATATATATATATATATATATATATATATATATATATATATATATATATATCTTTATATATCCATTGCCTATTCTGAAATAGACATTTAAGTGAGATTCAAACTAAGAACGCATTTTCAATGCAGGAAGACAACTACACTTTGTTAGAGAAAGAGATCGTATCATTAGGTATTCTTTCTTTGGTATTTTCACGTACAATCCAAACCTATGAAGACCTATTTATATTCTATTCAGGGTTTGAAGACAATGACGTCATTGGTGCTGGATTATTTTCTGCACATCCGGCTATGCTCCCGCCATGTTGCTTTCTGAGAAAAAAGAAACAAACCTCCATCAATAAATTGGTAACTGAAAATAGATATAAACAAATAAATAAATATAATATAAGTGTGAAAAAATGAGCGACTCTGGATGTATGCTGGCTATATGCCAATAAGGAAAAATACGCCGGTGTAGCAGCCCAAAATATACCCCTTGACCTGTTCATTCCGTGTTATAATCTGGGCTAGCCCAGAACATACCCAGTGTATAAACTGGGCTGGTCTATTATATACCCCGGAGTATAATCTAGGCCAGCCTAAAATATATCTCCTCAGCCAAGATTATACCCTATTCTCTTACCTACGCCAGATAGAGAAACAGGGATTGTAGTAAATAAAGTCAAATACATTTCCTACTAAAAACGTTTTATTAAACAACATTCAAGAAAAAAAAATACAGAGACATTTCTGACAAATGTAAATATAAGAAAAATTCTACAAGCAAGTAAGCGTTAATTTTTGGAGAAAGCCATTTGAATTTGCGGCATGTAATGCAATACATGCACTATATGTCGATTTTATTATCAAGCCAAAATTCACAAATGTCTGTTGGTCAAGCGCGCACTGTTATAAGAAACATCAATGTCCACATTAAAATGCTCTGATATAGTTTGCAAATAAAATCCTATTTTCGTAAATGATAGGTTTTCCATTCCAGCTGTTCTTCTACTTTGTAGTGGATGACAATATCAATTCCGTAAAAGCTGGTTTTGATGTAATCCTTCACACTGGAACTCAAATGATTCTGTAGAGAGGCGCTGCTGGGTACAATCATGTATCCCACAACTTCAATTGAAAGGTGGATGCTTTCAGTACCTGTAACAATGTAACTGCTCGCATGAAAGTAATAATTTCCTTCGCCCTTGGTTCTGTATAAACCCCGTGGTTCCATGAGGGTTTCAGCCTTGCCCTAGGACACAGGCTTGGCTATCGGAACACGTAGGACAATAGAGCAGTTCTTCCGGACAGCTGTAGAAATAGAGCAGAAGTATCGTACCGGCCTGTGGCGCTTTGAAGGCGGCAAATCACACGGTGGCGCGAAATAAGATGGAGCGGACTCTGGAGGTGCGGAATCAGATAAAACGGACTCTGGAGGTGAGGAATTAGATGACATGGAATCATATGACGTGGATTCTGAAGTCGCGGAATCACATGTCGTGGGATCAGATGACGCGGATTCTGGAGTCGCGGAATAGGATGATACGGGATCAGATGACGTGGATTCTGGAGTCGGGGAATCAGATGACGTGGATTCTGGAGTCGCGGAATCAGATGACGTGGATTCTGGAGTCATAGAATCAGATGACACGAGATCAGATGACGTGGATTCTGGAGTCGCGGAATCAGATTACACGAGATGAGATGACGTGGATTCTGAAGTAGCGGAATCAGATGACGTGGATTCTGGAGTCGCGGAATCAGATTACACGAGATCAGATGACGTAGATTCTGGAGTCGCGGAATCAGATGACACGAGATCAGATGACGTGGATTCTGGAGTCGCGGAATCAGATGACGTGGATTCTGGAGTCGCGGAATCGGATGACGTGGATTCTGGAGTCGCGGAATCAGATGACGTGGATTCTGGAATCGCGGAATCCGATGATGTGGATTCTGGAGTCGCGGAATCAGATGACGCGGGATCAGGTGACGCAGAGGCAAAGGCTATGCTTCTGTGGTCAGCTTGGGGTCCATGGCGTAATACTTAACGCAGGCTTTACAGTATGCCTCCGCGCCCTTATTCCTGCCTGAAAAAATAAATAGCAATTAGTGGTTCAAACTTAAAACAAAAAAATAAGTAAATCAATAATAAATCTATAAATAATAAATAAATTAATAAAGCAATAAATAAATAAATTAACACGTCAGTAAATCAGTAATAACTAAATAAATAAACCTATGACTCAAATATAAGATACTGACCTTTCCAGTAGTAGTGCTGCGAAATTTCGCTATATGTCCTATCACGGCTAAAATGTCCACCAGTCGTCGGGTTATCGTGGTAAGCTTTCAAAACACCACGCAATATGCTCCTGACCAGTACTAGCTGGTCCCCATGCATCACCACATTTTTCCTACTTTGAACGGTCTCATCCCTTGTCGAATCTTGATTTTTGCACCTACTCACGTCTCGACTGGAATTTATTAAATCCGTTCTGGATACTATCGATCCGCTTATGTGTAGAAATTGGTGGATTTCTCTGTAAGTTTGTGATCCATTTCTGTTTCTGGGGAGTTTATTTGAGGGCCAAAATGAGAACATTTTATAGCGCTGTCCGGCGTAGACGATGTTCAGATTGAGATGTTTCGGCGATGAACAGATTTTATTTACCGCTTTCATAAATTTATTTGTTGTTTTAGTAACAAAAAGATGATTGCAATTTTTGTTCTATCTCTTAAAGAATCATCTTTACTTGAGATGTAAAAGACTATTTTCCAATTTCTCTACTCTGTGATGAATGAGTTGTCAATGTAATTGAAAACTACATTGAACTGCAATTAGCACATCAAATGACAATCACTTATGTTTCATGTATAGTCCAGTTATTGTACTTGGAACTTTGAGTATTTTCCTTTAATTGTAATCCGTTGCGTCATCAACGCAACTACACTGAATTACAATTAGCACAATCCATCTGTGCTTTGTTAAAATTATAGCACTATTTAGTTGAATTTGAAAATAAAAAATTCAGGGCGTGGGGTGGTAGAATCTGGGCGGAGGGGGGGGGGGGGGTATAATTTGGGCTTGCCCAGATCATACCCCGGCTATGAAATAGTCTAAGTCAGATTACAACCAGTTATACTCTAGAGAGGGTTTCATCTGGGCTGCTCCACTGGTGTCCCGTGTATTGATGGTATTCTTTTAATTGACAACGCAAAACATCATTAATCATGATTACATTAGCATATTTATTTACCTTATAATTAAACATGGTCCTAGATTCAAAGCTGACATCTAAAATATATTTAAGGTGATGTTTACCTGGCATTGGATGCTGCAGTACGCAACTTTTCGGCAACTGGAGCACAGGAACTTTACTGGTGTGGTACACAAAGCATTTGCACATGCCAATTTTAATAGTTTTTCGGGACTCCATGTGTTTTCATAAGTGAGTGATATATTCATGTTATCAACGCTGTGGTTACTGCCAACACACGAGTTCACGTGACTCAGCTGCCTGTCTTGTCCATCAGGATGAAATGGGCTGTGATTGGTTGGGGAGGCGGAGCAAGTGTCGAGAGTGATTGGAGGAGATGGCTTCGTGTGTCCTAGCATATGTGGACTATGGAATGATTGACAGCCATTTGATTACATGGATAGAAATTGGTATTGTGTTGCAAACTACAGCCTGTTTCATAAGTATCTCTGTCAGTATATTGTTGATTGAAAGTATCCGATGGAATCCCGCTTTGTTTTGTACCGGTTGAAAGACACTCTCTGGTCATCATCTTATCAAGTGGCATCCTCGAATGGCCTACAAAGTTCTCCTTTGGCAGGCATTTTTCTTGTATGTAATAATTAGGTTTTCGAGAATATGTGATGTGGTTCTGTGGTCTTTTAGGTGGGCTTGGACTTTCATCTGCTATTTTGCACAGTCCAGGGGGTCCGTCATAGTCATACGATTCGCATTGAACAGCAGCCATTGGTGCGTTTCTTTGTGGCTGGATTGGTTGCTGAAATGCAGCACTCTGATTGGTCTGCGAGTTAAGAGTGGCTTGATCCATTCGTTTGGGCCCCGTTCTGGCCAATTGCTCCAGACAATATCTTGCACTCCCTTGTGCGTTGAGTGGCTCATTTCGAAAGCCAGGCATTTGTTGAGCCTGTATTGCCTGGAAACTTTGATGGCGAATATAACTTGGTTGCGCGTTTAAAAATGGCGCAGGGAAATTACGTTTCTGTAACTTTTGCCTGTACTGATTCTGAGACGTTTGCATATGTAGGTTGTAGGAGGGAGGAGTGGTAGGAGGCTGATGTGCTGGATATTCAACTGGGGCGGGCTGCATTGGATGCTGGAACCGCTGTCGATATACTTGGGGGAATGCCGCACCTTGGTGGTGAATAGTGGGTGGTACTTTTGCTACGGGATTTTGCTGCCGAAAAGCTGGTCTCGGCATTTGTGGCATGTAGTGATTCGGACTAAACGTCTGCGCTACACTTTTGGCCTTAGTGCTTGCGTTCGATTTATTCATCCGCGGACTACTTCTTACATTTGCTTGTGCGGAGGCACTATGACGTACGGGATTGTTAGGCGCATTTGGTGGTCTTCGTATCATATGTAAATCTGACTGAAGCAACGTTGCAATTGTTGGAGAATTTTGAAGAGAAATATGTTCTTTTCTAGTCGCACCAGAGACAGGAATACAATTACTGGGCTCTACCCCGGAGCGAGATGTTGAAACATTTAGATTTTGTTGCACTGTAGTCGCTGGCTTGTCTTGGTTAGGCGCAACACAGGAATCTTTCTGTTCAGCACCTTCTCGAGGTGTCACAGGTGGAGTGACATCGGGTTCGCGTTGCTCAGCTGTATCTGTTGTGTCTAGTTTCGCTACATCACTGCTGTTCTTGTTGTTTCTCGACGCTTCTTTATCCAACACAATAGTGCTTATAGATTCTTCTGAACGCTCCTCTTGTGGAGTAGAGGAAGGAGGGTCTAGAGTGACGCCATCAGCGGTTGTCATGACAACAGATTGTTCAGGTTGAGAGGATTTTTCTGTGATTGTTGATTGGACGGCTGTCTCCAATGGAGCAGATGTATGTGATTTGTCCCCATTTTCCGCAGCGTTATTCATCAGTTTTCTCTTTTTGAGCGGTACAGTTAAAGACAATGATGAGTCAACCGAGTCCGAGCTGTCACTTTTACATGGTGATTCATCCCTATTCAACGTGCTTGATTGCTTTACTGTATTTATTGATACCGTAAGTAATTCCCGGGGGCTTTCTGTTCCGCCAGCAACCTTGCTGTTGGCATTGGCGGAGCTTTCTTGACACCCCGCTACATTGGAGGGCTCTGTCTGTGCATCCTCAGTGCTGGTTTGAGCCGAGACTTCAGTTGCACTCTCCACGCTGTCTCTGTCACCCTCGCCGGAGACTTGCGTTGTTAAGTTCAAGGGACTTCTTACGTTACTCTGCTGGATGCTAGAGGTGTCGTTTCGTGTTGGCCTTGATCGCAGTTCATACACTGGCACCGTCGGCTCGCTGCCAAAGCCATCCTCAGCCATGCCACCCTTAGCAGGGGTTGACTTATCATTGAACACACACACCATATCCGACAGCGCGTTGTAGTTGATAGGACTGAGTTGATGCGCAGCGGGGGGAGCGCAGCTGATATAAAATTTAGCGCGGTTCGCCTTTAAATGAGCTTCCTGTTGTGGCATGGGGGGCTGCATCTGGCCTCTCCTCCCTCTTGCTGGCTTTGCCAGTGTTTTCTTTACCGGTTGGATATACTTTGAAGCTGACCTTGGTTGTTCAACATAGCTGCTTTTCTTTTCAATATCCTGTCTTTTGTCGGTGGCGTTAAGGCCAGTATGCAGCAGGTTTTGACAACGCATCTTCAGACTGCGCATGCGCTTTGACGTCTCTAGCTTGCGTGCTCTTAGCAACTGCTCTTCCTCCCTGTGCGTCTTCTCTATACTCTCAAGCTCAAGAATCATTTGTTTTATAGTTCTATATTCTTGCTGTAAATTGTTTATTTCCGGTGAATTTTCAGGCATCCAATGGTCGCTCTCAGACTCCTCTGTTTCGTCATCGCTTGGTATTACTATGGTAACGTGTCTTTGTGTTGATCTGGCATTTGCCAAGTTCTTGTCTTGTGTACCAGAGGGTTTGCGCCATTTTGGATCACTTAAATTCAGCATTGTGCTGTCAGGAGTGCTTTGAGGAGCCGCTGCTGAAGAGCGTGGTGACGTCACTGGAGCATTCTTTTTTAAGCAGTGCTCTATTTGATATTTAAGCATTTCTTTAACGTTTTCGCATGTTTCAAGACTCCTAACATTAGATTCTGAACTCTTACCATTAAATTCTGAATTCTTAGCGCTAGATACTGGCACGTTCTTCTTCATAGGAACTACTTTGTTTTTACCAAAGGGGGCCATATTTGAGTGAGATGGCGGACGTTGAGTGACAGGGGCAACTGTTTGTCTGTAGAACTGTGAAGCTGCCTTCAAGGATTCATAAGGATGATTTGGCTCACCAATGGCTTTGTTTACAACTGGTTTTGCAAATCGAGTCATCGACGTCATTCTGTTTTGATTTCCAGCTGGTCCCGCAAGTCGTTTGACTGGTCTCCTATGTCTAGGGGAAGTTACAGCCATACGACCTTGAAGAAAAGGTCGTTGCTTTTGAAGCATTGTATTTGGAGCTACAGGTCTTATTTGTGAGAAGCACTGTTTGATCCGCGAGGGGTTTTGCAGCATGTTGTAATGCTGTCTATTTTGAGTGTTATTTCGCTGCATGTTTTGTGGAAAGATTGGCTTATTTTGCGGAAGTTCCTGTTTCCTTTGCGTCGAGTTGCCAAGCTTGTTTTGTGGCACAAAAGGCTTAGTTTGTACACTCAATTGCGTGTTTTGATCCGGGCTTCTATTTGTGATCTGCGGCCCGCCTGACGTCATTGGCGAGCCCTGTTGATTCTGTGCCAGTGTGACAGGCGAGATCAGCAGTAACGACCTTGCCGCGTCCTCCATGTTCTTCAGAAGTACAGGAGCACCCGCTTTTATTAGGCCGCCTTCGGCTGGTTGTTGTAATGTACCTGTTGCTGTAGGACTCGGCTTGGTCATGTTTTCCGGTATCGCTGAAATAAAACACGACATGTGTAAGTTTATTAATGCCCAAATATTTCTTACCAACCTATGGTGTCACCCCATTCACGCTAAGAAAGCATTCACACTGGGAAGCATCTACATTGGGGAAGCATTGACAAATTCCAAGCATTCACATTGGGAAGCATTCATATATAGTGGGAAAGCACTGACAGCAAGGAAGCATTCACACTGGAAAGCACTCACATTTGGAAGCATTCACATGGGGAAGCATTCACGCTGGGGAAGAATTTACATAATAGAAGAATTCATATTTGGAAGCATTCACATTGGAAAGATTCATATATGGAAGCATTCATATTTGGGAGCATTCACATTGGAGAAGCATTCAAATTGGGAAGCATTCACACTGGGAACATTCATCGCATGAAAACAGTCACAGTGGGGATCCATTCACATTGAAAGCATCTAAATTTGGGGAACATTCACATCGGAAAACATTCACAGTGAGGAAGTTTTCACATTGTGCAGGCACAGGCAGTGCTTATTTTGCGAACATTTGGTGTGAAGCACGTCGATCCCCCTCAACCCCATCCCACCCTCTCCCATTGGCGTAGCCACGTTTTTCAACGAGGGGGAGGGGGGGGTTGGTGAGGCAAACTTTCGTAACGGCGGGGAGGGGGGCGAAGGATACTATGGCCCCCATTCTGAAAGTGGGGGGGGGGGGGGGCTGGGGCCCCCGCCCCCCCCCCCCCCCGTTGGCTACGCCTATATCTACCCTCCGCCTCCGCCCTCCCCCCTCCGTAGTAATTCCGCCATTTTGATAACAATACTTTTTCACGGAATCCTCAAGGGGGAGGTTGTCGATGGAACAATCAGGTAAAAACACATAAGACCAAACCGAGGCGTCTATCGATCATTTTTAATTTCAGAACATCCCTAGAAAGTTGCATGCAGTTGGTTGTTTTGCATCGCCTCCAAATCCAAATTTTATAGCGTCTTATTTACACTAAATCAATCGAAACGGATGTAAAGCGGTACGAAATGGACTCGCTCTTTGTATCAAGTAGGTGTCGAATAGCTTTCTGCAATCATTTTAAATAAGAGAGTTGTGCTTTCCCGTGTCATGGAAATAAATCAAGTAGAAGTATGAATATCATGTACTGAAAGACTAAATTGTAAAAAGTCGGAGTTTATTTCGTTCAAAATATGCGTATCAATGCTATACATGAAAACTGCTGGGTTCAACTGTTGTACTCGTGCGTGCATAATCTGCCCCTGGTGGTGAGAGAGGAAAATACACAGAATGTCAACAACATTCAATACAAGATGAAAAAAAAACGACACGAAAAAGAACAAAAAACATACCGATTGCATGATATATTCTTTCGGTTTGTTGGATACAAGATACATATTACAACAGGGTCAGAGGGCAGGAGAAGGGGGCGGTGGGAGGGAGGAAGGGGGGGGTGATTGTCGTTTTATACTGTGTTGTCTGAAGAGTCTGCGAACAACGTTGAAATAACAAATGTGTTACCACATGTCTGCTCGTACTGTTACTTTATAAATTATACGACTGTACTCAATAAAATATTCCGATCGCGTATTTTGTATTCTTAGTTAGCTGCTAATAAACATCAGGCACACAAACAAGTATGTTTATTTTCTCGTCGAAGCAAAGTTTCGGGTGCGGGGAAGGTGATCCCGGGAGAGACTTAGCGGGGAAGGTGATCCCGGGAGAGACTTAGCGGGGAAGATGATCCCGGGAGAGGCTTAACGGGTAAATGTTATATCCCTGTTTGAAGAAAGGACAGTGTGGAACTGATGAATTAGAGGATATACTGAAATTACCGCTATAAGCGCCATAAATCCTATAAAAAATCAGGCCTTTCTCACATTCGCTTGCGTATCAACTAAAGCACACTGCATCCCAATTAGCACGTAGTATTTACGGTTCTGGCATTGTAACCCCTCCCTACCCCTCCCCCACCCCCACCACCACCCTTCCCCCCACCCCCACCCCCAATCATCCGTTCACCCGAAGCCAGCTTCAACTGACGAGTTAATCACCGATTGCGTTGTTGTTTGACAGCTGACCTCTGGAAAGATACATGAAAACAAAGCGAATGACTATAAAAATAGTTCCTATGTTTTTCATACGGATAACTATTCTCGCGGAATTTCTGTGGCGCGAAAAAGGTCTCAAACATAAGAGAGCGAACAGCCGCAGAGGTAGGCTGTTAAACAACAACACTTGCAGAAAAATACCGTGTCAAAACGAGATCTCGCTAAACCCATCTCTTTGTAGAAACAGTTCATTTTTACATGCGTTTTATTATCTGTAAGGACTGCCATTTTCAATTTATTCGATTTTAAAGACGTCATTAAATGGTGTCTTTGCATTAAAAATCAAGCCAATCATCCACGCTAGCATTTTTTCTTGGGTGGGGGATGGGGGGGGGGGGGGGAGGGCGCCTAAAGTTTTAAGCTCGGGGCAGGAATGTTGTGTTCTATATCTTCGCACTCAAAATATGCCATGGAGGAGTGGTTGGGTGGGTTGGCTGAGGGGTTGGGGGGAAAGGGTATTGCTTTACATATCAATGCCATTGAGAGACCTGTTATAAGAGAAAATCCAGTGTCTCTGATGCGTCCAGTGGTTTTGACGTTGCAGGACTGCTCTCTGAAAATGACCATTGTGACGCATGCTGCAAGGTGCCATGATTTCTTAACACCTTATTTTTAAATATGCAGTCTGAATGTAAAATGTCGAACAGTTTGAATAAAAATAACCCAGTGTTTTAGTTCAAGTGTTTTATTTGTGTTCCCAAAATAACCCTAATTGGAAACCCCAATGGAAACCTGTAATAGGAAACCCCAATGGGAAATCCCGATAGGAAATCCCAATGGGAAACCCTGACGAGACATGCTAAGTGTTAATTTCTCAACCTAAATCCGGATCTTGGTTTTCTTAGCAAGAAAATGCATAAAATATGTAGTACTATTGTAAGACTTTTTGCCTCCCAACTCCTCCCTCCCCCCCCCCCCCCCCAGCTGAAAAATTTATCCCACCTGATCCAATCCTCCGGATAAGCTCAATAATAGGACTAAAAGCCTGTGTTTTTGCGAACAAACAAAGCAAATTTATTCGTGCAGTAAAAAAGGTTACTCGGTTCAATTCGTATAGACCAAACAAACTGACTGACTTGATCTGATATCCATTTTTCTTGACGCTGGAAAATTTTTCACAAACATAACCAAATAAAAATGCAGATGAGTTTCCAAACACCTCCACTCCCTAAAAAAAAGTACGTATGTTTTCCAACCCTCGAAGTTCTTCTGCAGAAATAAGTCACCTGATGTGAGGGAGGGTGTACGTTGGGGGAGGGGGGGAGGAGTTAGTGGGAGGGCGGGACTTGCCAACCAGTTCTCCCATTTCAAGTAGAGATATCTTTCAAAGCGACTCGAAAATCCGTAAAAAACAGATCCATCCCTCCCATCTCGTCTGGCCTCAAAATTACCCCTGACCCCTTTCTTCTCCTTTTTTTTTTGGACACGCATGGTAACACTCATGATACGAAGTACCTCCCCCCGCCCCCCTCACACCCCCCTCCCACCCCCGTCAAACAGCTAGAACCCTAAGCAGTGATCGATGAGGCAGAGCTATGTATGCAAGAAGGTCACATTGTCGTGTAAAACCACTTTGCGCTGCGTACACCAAACATGCTTGGAGATCATACCCCCCCCCCCCATTCAGGAGGAGGGGCGGCGTAATCTTAATGCGAAAAAAAAAAATAAAGTAAAACGTCCTACTTTTTTATGCTCAGAAATATCTTCACAAGGGCATTCAGGGGTCATAAAGGAAAAAAAAACAAGCTGTCACCAATCTGCGACAATGTTGGCAGATTTTTTTGTTCTACTTTTAACGTGGCAGAGACATAATGGCGTGGCTTTTTGCCGCAAGGAGCCACATACAGTCTCAGCATAGCCACAGCATTTAAAACGGAAATCGACCCTAGATGTTAAACATTTTTAATTTTAAAATTTTCGATCATTTATTTTATGTCATTTTCTTCCTTTTTTTTTTACAAACAAAAAATATTTAAATTTCACCGGAATAAGAAAAAAAATCTCAATTTTTGGGGTTCGCAATTGTACCCCAAAAAATCGATTTCAAGGATTTCTCTTCGCTGCCTTGACGGGGGGGGGGGGGGGATGGGTTAGGGAGCTGGGGGTAGGATGGGTGGGTAGGGATAATACACTGTCCAAGGTGGTTGGTATGATAAATTAGGTGAAGAAAAAATGGCGACCACCATTGAATCCGTTAGTAAAAATATCTATTTGGTTTTAGCAACCACCATTCATTGCACTGGTACGAGACTGCTTACGTCAATCACGACCACAAAAAACGGGTTATACAAATAAATTGCCACACTTCAGTGTTCGAAATAAATAACGGTTTATTTATTTATTTATTTGCCCCAGACACCTGTAATTGGGGCTTGGTGCCGGGGGGGGGGGAGGGCAACTCCCATACATGTAGGTTACCACCTGTGTCCATGACCTTTTGAAATGCGGAATGTAAAGTTTAAAATATAGCACAAATATTCAGGCATTGCTCAGGGCCACTCCCGTGCATATAGGTTACCATGCGAGTCCATGACCTTTTGAAATGCGGAATGTAAAGTTTAAAATATAGCACAAATATTCAGGCATTGCTCAGGGCCACTCCCGTGCATATAGGTTACCATGCGAGTCCATGACCTTTTGAAATGCGGAATGTAAAGTTTAAAATATAGCACAAATATTCAGGCATTGCTCAGGGCCACTCCCGTGCATATAGGTTACCATGCGAGTCCATGACCTTTTGAAATGCGGAATGTAAAGTTTAAAATATAGCACAAATATTCAGGCATTGCTCAGGGCCACTCCCGTGCATATAGGTTACCATGCGAGTCCATGACCTTTTGAAATGCGGAATGTAAAGTTTAAAATATAGCACAAATATTCAGGCATTGCTCAGGGCCACTCCCGTGCATATAGGTTACCATGCGAGTCCATGACCTTTTGAAATGCGGAATGTAAAGTTTAAAATATAGCACCTTTTTAACTAAACGCAGACATCCCCTGAACCCAGAGTGTCAAATTTGAACAAAAGCGTCCGTTTTTACCACCAAATTACATATTTATGAATATGGGCGAAGATATCATAAAATGAACACTTAAAATACATTAATCTACTTATATGTGCGCCATTTTTGCGGTCCCTTTTTCGTTCAAGTGCAGTTCCGAAACCCCCGCCCCACCCCCACCCCCACCCCCACCCCCCCGTTCTGTTTCATTTTTAGGAAACGACGAGTACTGGATGAAAAATACCTCTTTTTAGCGACAATAACGCTTATGGGCACAAATTACCCATTCCCCTCTCTCTGCACTTTTTTTTTTGGCATGCATGGTAAAATATATGACAAAATATACCAGAAGACCACCCCGCAAATAGGACCACCCCGGAAATCGGACCACTTTCCGCCAGAACCCATTGGTTTCTGTTATTAAGGAACCCCAGAAATCGGAACACCCCGCAAAATCGAACCACAGGACCACTTTTGTGAGTCCCAAACGCACACAGAACCCCGGAAATCGGACCGGCCTGCGCACATGTCATGTATAATTCCCATCCCAATCAAAGCAGTCAATGAACCTGTGATCATTAATCATCATAATCCCCAACACTGATAACCTCAATTGATGTTTGTGCCTTCTTGAGTACGCAAAGGACTTGTTTGACTAAAAGAAACCCCGTCAATGTGATTATATAATGGGTTTTTTCTGGTGTGTGATGTCGCATCTTCGGCGCTGATCACACAGTTTTAACCCATTTCAAACAAAACGCAGATTTTTAACACTTGACAAGTTTTGGCTTGCCAGAGTTATATGAATTTGTGCGAGCAAAATTCGTCCTTTTTTTTCTTCTTGACAGTTTTTCCGATTTTTTGTGTCTTCTTCTCTGACACTATGGGCCCTAGGACCATGAAACTTGGGGCCTATGAAGAGCTTGGTCTGAACGCGTGCATGTCACTTTTTATTTTCGTCTTCGATTTCGTTTTCTTGGTTAAAACGCCATGTGAAAAGAGTGTATTTTTGCAAGTAAATACAGAGCATTTAACGTACATCACAGAACACAGTTGCTGAGCTTTGTGCGAGCTCTCACTGCGTAAATAGATAACACGGCGTATGCCTGCTCATTCAATAAAACCTTAAGCCAACAAAAACCAAACACTACTCGGCTTATAAGACGTAT
Organism: Protula sp. h YS-2021; assembly: GCA_949752745.1. Lineage (NCBI taxonomy): Eukaryota > Metazoa > Annelida > Polychaeta > Sabellida > Serpulidae > Protula > Protula sp. h YS-2021. Next base: position 9,302,764 of record OX457030.1, on the reverse strand, counting down.
TCATATTCAAGCTGTGTTGTTTGCAATATATTATTCAAGAAATAACCCATTGAAGGAAGTATTTTTGCGTTTTAATTTTTGTCAAGTGTTTAACATTTCGCTAGCGAAATAAGGCTCCAGTTGTGAAAATGACCTCTGATTAGAGGTTATTTTCGAGTTATTTTGCTCATTTTCAATTTCCATGGCCAGCTTGAATTCTGGAATCCTCTACTGAAGTGTTTTCCCTCTGTGTGACCAGTGAGTGTTGGTGTCATCAAGTGCATCCCTCTCAGCATATTGTCTGTGTGTTAGTGGTGAACAGAGGTGTCACCAAGTGCACCCCTCTCAATCTACTCTCTGTGTATGACCAGTGAATGTCGGGGTCATCAAGCACATCCCTCTGAGTCTGCTCTCTATGTTTAACCAGTGAGTGTTGGTGTCAATAAGTGCATCCCTCTCAGCATATTTTCTGTATGTTAGTGGTGAACAGAGTCATCAAGCACATCCCTCTCAGTCTACTCTCTGTATGTGACCAGTGAATGTCGGTGTCACCAAGTGCATCCCTCTCAGTCTACTCTCTGTGTTTAACCAGTGAGTGTTGGTGTAAACAAGTACAACCCTCTCAACATATTTTCTGTATGTTAGTGGTGAACACAGTCTATTATGCGTGTGCAACCAGTGAGCAAAGATGTCAACAAGCGCGACCTTTACAGCACATTATTTGTATGCAACCAGTAGGAAAAGTACCAGTAAGTGTATTCTTTTCAGTCTATTATCTGTGTGTAGAAAGGAGCGGAGAAGTCAACAAATGCATCATGAGCAATTCTAGGTCATTTTGTCAGATGCTGACTGTAGATGACAGAGTTACTTTGTTTGAAAAAGTCAGGAGTTTCAATGAGCTAATTACTTACCGAAAACTACTTGATCAGTCAAACAGTAACCTTATGATGACAAACTGCGATACGCAGACGTTTTCAGATACCTGCCAGACTGGTAAAATGCCTACTATAAACTAACCATTAAATAATTTTGTTGATCGGCTTGAGTGATATTAATATAGTCACAAAAAACTGGAACAATCTTCGTAAGGGGTCCATATTTAATACCTTTCTTGAGTTCATAGTACACCAACTGCTCATCTTTAGTGGACTTTCGAGCGAATCTGTTGAATGCTTATATACACGAATAATATGGTCACAAGTAATCCCCAAAACTGAAATTCATGAATGAGATTTCAATCAGAGAAATCACAAAAGTGCCCAATTTGCGCATATCATTTTTATTTTAAGAAGCATGAATTCACTAGTGAGTTTAGAAGCAATACACAATAGAATCCACAGCCCTGCCCTGTTTGAAAGAATACACTTAAATGACATACAATAGAATCTACAGCCCAGCCCTGTTTGGAAGAAGTGCATTGTAGATTCCAGAAATCAGGCTCTGTTTGAAAGAAGCACACAGTAGAATCTACAGCTCTGGCCTGTTTTAAGAAATACACTATAGATTCAAGAGATCAGGATCTGCTGGAAAGAAATACACAATAGAATCTACAGCTCTGTGCTGTTTGGAAGAAATACACTATAGATTCCAGAGGTCAGGCTCTGCTTGAAAAAACACATACAGTAAAATTTACAGACAAAGCTCTCTTTGGACGAAATATACAATAGAATCTATAGTTAGGCTCTGGTTTGATGAATACCCAATACCATCAACCGGTCAAGCTCTGTTTAAAGAAGTACTTAAAACAATCCAAACACCCAGAAGAAACACTCAGTAGAATCCTTTGGTTGAGCTCTATTAACAAGAAATACACAATATAATCTACCGGTTCTAATTGGAAGAAACAACAGGTAGGTCAGGCTTAGTGTGAAAGAAGTACACAATAGACTATGCCGAGCCGGCATTACTAGCCAGCAAGAGAAAAATGATTATCCCGAGCAGGATAGCTTTGGAAGAAAGATGCAATAGAATCCACTGATCCGGAATGGCCAGCAAGTAAGAGAAAATAGATTCTTCCGAGCAGGCTAGCTTTGGGAAAAAATGCAATAGATTCCTGAAACATATTCAAAACCAAAAGGAGCTGATAGAATCCCAGGAACGTCACAAGTAACAGTATGCACTCAATAGGTTCACCGAAAACCGTCGAGGTTGATTCCCAAGCCCAAGTGTGCTCAGTTATCTTTACCATGTCAAATCAAAAACTGTCATATTTTCAGAAAATATAGAATAGCCAATAAAAAACTTAATAAAAAGTAAGTAATTATGGAGCAGTATAATTTTTATTGCGTGCAAAAGAAAGTATTTATCTCTTATACACAACATAAATAAGACCTTTTGCCGCAATAAAAAAGTGAAACAATTAAAAAAGAAGAGTGTTCATGTTCATGCCGTGTGCTTCGATTCTCTTCTGAAAATACCCACGCATATTTTATTAATTAAAAAAAAGCTAAGCATTAGTCATGCACATTAAATAACAGAAAAAAGGATAAACTTTTGATATCAAAGGCAGGCGAAATAAGTCCCATTAACCAGAAACAACATATAATTGGACTGAACCCGGAGCTACACCTACAGCGATTGCATGTTATCATTTTGAAAATTTATTTGAAATCTTAGTCCCAAGCTTCTGCCATTTAGATGTGAAGTAAAACCTGATGGATAAACACACCGTCATTTGAAACCCATATTCCTATCTAAATGAATCTGTTTGCCGATTCTCAATTGATTAATGAATAAAAATCAGTCATAGTAAAATGTATAATGATAACAGAAAGGACCAATGTAAATGATAAAAGATATTAGGAAGGTGTGGTTTCATTTAACAATCCTCTCTCCTCTACCTGTCTTTGGTTACATTTAGCAATCCCCTCTCCTCTACCTATCTTTGGCTTCATTTAACAATCCCCTCTCCTCTACCTGTCTTTGGCCCCATTTGGCAACACCCTCTCCTCTACCTGTCTTTGGCTCCATTTAACATCCCCCTCTCCTCTACCTGTCATTGGCTTCATTTAGCAACCCCCTCCCCTACCTGTGTTTGGCTTCATTTAGCAACCCCCTCTTCCGTACCTGTCTCTGGCTTCATTTAGCAACCCCCTCTTCCGTACCTGTCTCTGGCTTCATTTAGCGACCCCTACTTCCGTACCTGTCTTTGCCTTCATTTAACAATCCCCTCTCCTCTACCTGTCTTTGGCTTCATTCAGCAACCCCCTCCCCTACCTCTCTTTGGCTTCATTTAACAATCCCCTCTCCGCTACCTGTCTTTGGCTTCATTTAGCAACATCTCTTCCGTACCTGTCTTTGGCTTCATTTAACAATCCCCTCTCCTCTACCTGTCTTTGGCTTCATTTAGCAACCCCCTCTTCCGTACCTGTCTTTGGCTTCATTTAGCAACCCCCTCCCCTACCTCTCTTTGGCTTCATTTAACAATCCCCTCTCCGCTATCTGTCTTTGGCTTCATTTAGCAACCCCCTCTTCCGTACCTGTCTTTGGCTTCATTTAACAAACCCCTCTCCTCTACCTGTCTTTGGCTTTATTTAGCAACCCTCTCCCTTACCTGTCTTTGGCTTCATTTAACAATCCCCTCTACTCTACCTGTATCTGGCTTCATTTAGCTGCCCCCTCCCAACAAAGAGCTGCTAATAGAGACAGCTTCCGCCATGACGTTTTCATTTAAGATGACCTCTCTTCACTTGTGGCATTTTTAGTAAGAATTCGAAGGCAACAAAGAATAAGCATATTTCTGGTAAAAAAGCTGCACCAACAACATGATTTGGTGTCACACTTGTTGGTATGATTCAATTGCATGTATATATCTGCTTCAGATTCTGAAGCTTAGTTTACAGTTCAAACTACTTAATTTGATTAACATTTGTGCCCATTAGTCAAATTCTCCAAAAGCACAGGTTTAATGATCGTGAATTTCTTGTTTGTTGCTACTTGACGAGCAGTTTTGTGCACGTTTCGAGCGACATATAATTCTTCCTGGAGTAACTACGCCAAACATTTCTTTTCGAAGCTCTGAGTGATACAGAACTGGCTGCTTAAATGATCTGTATTTATCTTGACATGATTTCTGTGTATTTATGTTAATGGACATGTGCATTAACACATGGATGTCAATTTATGTATGCATTTTTATTTCGAGCTACATGTGCATTTACATACATCTGTGTACTTATGTGTGCAATTGTATTTAGATACTCATATTTACCTTACGTGTATATCCATGTACATGTGTATGCAACTTATCCTTTAAGTGTGTATGTGCAAATGTATTATCATACATATGCGTATTTTAAGTTTGAATAACTCAGTTTATCTATTTACTTGTAAAAAAAGGAGCACATATTTGATCATTTACAATGAAGAGGAAATCATGCATGGAAGGGCAAGAAAGAACCGAAAAGATCTGTCACTACAGTATGAGATAGAAATTAAATTTAAATAGAAAAGAAATTAGATTAAATTAAGTTACATACAAGTTGAAAGGTAATTAGGAAAAACTTGTGAGTAAAAGTTTATTTTATTTATCTTTAGTTTTTTAATGAGGTTTTTGATGGATTATGATTAAAGAGTAGTGGAATTTGATGCGTTATTTATTGTAAAACTGGTTTAAAAAGAGATAAGAATGAAAAAGTGTCTATAATGCGGGTACATTATTATAGATAATTATACACTAGTAAAAATGTCTGAAAAGGAGAAATCAGACCACCCCACAAATCAGACCACTTTAACTCAGTCCCAAGCTTGATTCTATTTCCTGGATTCTTGTGTTTTTGCATATTTATGTGTATTTACACGTATTTTTGTTTGTGGTTTTGTGATTTTATACGTTTTATATTTTCTGCATGTTTTTTATTAATTAAAAGATGTGGAATTCACAATGCACGTGTAACCTTTGTTATTTTCTTTTAAGCAAAGAAAGTTCAATTTTATGCTTGAAATAAAAGCAAAATTAACAAAGTAGCCCTTTTTTGTGTCAGAGAAAGTCCTTGCCGTTAACCACCCCCCCACCCCGTAATTGTCGAGATTCAGTGATACCCTCCCAGAACCCCCTTCGGGACTTAAGGGACAGCGGATTAAGGGAACAACGAACTTAACAGACAGACAGCAGACTTGGGGGACAGCAGACTTAGGCGACAGCAGACTTAGGGGACAACAGACTTAGCGGACAGTGCTCAGGGGGTGGGGGGGGGGGGCTTAGGCGACAGCGGACTTGGGGGAGAGCAGACTTAGGGACCAGCGGACTTAGCGGACAGTGGACTTGGGAGACAGCTGGCTTAGGCGACCGCGAACTTGGGGAACTGCGGATTCTGTTGTTTACTTAAATTTCAAGTGAATATATTCGAAGTATTTTTGTCGGATTTTAAGACATTATTTCTGAAGGTATTTACACTAGTTTTTGTATACTTTGACAGATACTGTCCATTTGCATTTACATACACATTTCATGTATATTTCTCAAAAAATCACAAGACAACACTATGAGCGAGTGTGGTTTTCATTATATCCCACAGAGTACCACATTTTCAAAACATTCTTGACTTTTCTAAGCGTCTGATATGACTAATGTGTTACAATGATGCGGAATAAAATATATCACTCTCATTTCAAGCTGTTTATTCAAGCTGTTTTACGATGAACAGTGGAAAATAACCTCTAAGAACGCGCATAATTGAGTATTTATTTTTCTAAAATTCATCAAAGATTTAAATCAATGTGCAATTTTGTCTGCGGAATATACATGTACTTGTAATTGACAGTACTCTAGATCTGGGGGAATGGTGTGGGGGTGAGGGGAATGAAAATGTGTAGAATCAATGGAGAAAAAATTGGAGGAGAAAATGGAGGAAAATATGTTAGAATTACTTTGAAATAGGTGTAGAAGTCGTTTTGAAAAATGCCATGAATAAATTTCCCCGCGTTCTAATAAAGGTTTCACTTACAGGTGTGTCAAGACAGAGAAAAATAAGCTTTAACATATTTCGCTTATTTGCTTCTTTATGTTTGATCTCCACTCGAATCATGCGCAGTCGAAACCGCGAACTGCCTGATAAGTACGAAATTTTATATATTGTATTGTTTTTAAGGGAAAAGTATTAATGTTTTGAGGGAGTCGATACTTTTAAATCACGTGACAAATCACGTGACATTGTTAACACGACCTCAATAAACTAAAACTACAACACAACATAAATAAGAAAATCAATGCAAATTTTGCTTAATTTACACGCAGTGTCTATAGAAACAAAAAGATAAATAAAAAAGAACAAGTATCTTCTGTTGCACATTTGCTTTTACATGACATGCACAAATGTTAACCGAGATAAAGCAACAACAAGATGATCAATCAAAAAGCTTTTTATGGATAAATTATTAACTAAATCTCTTTGCTACGGAGATTTGAGATTTTAAATTGCTAGATCAGACCCAGCTATAAAACAACTATGTAATACTATTACAAGTGGCGAATTAAACAGCACTTCTTATGTCTGAATTCTTTGTCTAATTTGGGCCTAATATTTAAAAAAATCACATCAAATGTTTGCTTTTTATATCCCCATTTGAAATTCTTTTCCTTTTTCTTCGAATCCCCGATGCATTTTGAGAAAATCTTGGACCAAACATTAGATTTAGTAGCATACTGCATGAAGCACAGCAATTACACACAATGTGACACAAAAACCTAAAGCAGACATTCTAGTTACCATCGTATTTGTATATCGCTTATTTCGTTTATTAATGCCGCCATGGTTATGTGGCATTTTGCTTACCTTTGAAAAACTTATTTCGGTTATTTTATTGTGAGACACAGTAATTATATAAAATGTGATACACCAGTCTAAAGTAGACATTCTGGTTACCTGTTGAAGCTTATCTTTGTGTCAGATCAGCTATATAAAATGTGATACACCAGTCTAAAGTAGACATTTTGGTTACCTGCTCAAGCTTATCTTTGTGTCAGAGCAGCTATATAAAATGTGATACACCAGTCTAAAGTAGACATTCTGGTTAAGTGCTCAAGCTTATCTTTGTGGCAGAGCAGCTATATAAAATGTGATACACCAGTCTAAAGTAGACATTTTGGTTACCTGCTCAAGCTTATCTTTGTGTCAGATCAGCTATATAAAATGTGATACACAAGTCTAAAGTAGACGTTTTGGTTACCTGCTCAAGCTTATCTTTGTGTCAGAGCAGCTATATAAAATGTGATACACCAGTCTAAAGTAGACATTTTGGTTACCTGCTAAAACTTATGTTTGTGGCAGAACAGCTATATAAAATGTGATACACCGGCCTAAAGTAGATATTTTGGTTATCTGCTAAAACTTATGTTTGTGGCAGAGTGGCTGTATAAAATGTGATACAACAGCCTAAAGTAGATATTCTGGTTATTTTCTTAACCGTTCTTCAGCCTAATAGATCGGTCATGACACTGAAAAAAGAAACATTTAGCGCATTTTTTTTGTTTCGTTATAGTTTATCTCTTCTGTAATCCTATAAACTTTCTCAACTGTGCATGTCCAGTTGAGACCGCCTTGCTTAGCAAGAAATTTTATATATTTTATTGGATTTAAGGTAAAATTATTAAACAGTGCCATCTGACTTGTTTGGTTTTGTTTTCTTTTTTACATCGAGGCAGATTAATGAGTTGAGCGGTTGAGGAAGTCGGCAGTGCTAAATCACATGGCATTGTTAACACGAGTTGAATGGACTAAAACTACATCTTCACATAAATATTAAAACCGAGGCAATTTGTTCTCTTTTCATGCAGCTTCGGCATTAGGAAAGAAAATAACAAAAAAAAACAACAAGTTTCTTTCTTAGACATTTTCTTTTTTTTTTTTGTGACATGCGCAAAAGATTAACCAAGACAGAACAGCTACAAAAGACGATCACATCAGAACCCTTTTATGGATTAACTACTAAATAAGTCTGTGTTACGGCGACACTATGCAAAGTTTTAGCAAGTTTATAGATCCAAGCCTGCTATAAAATAGCTCCGCAAACAAATTACAGTTGTCGAATTAAACGGAAGTTGCCATGTTTCAATCCTTTGCCTATTTCGGCCCAATTAAAATATATCTCTCTTTTTTTTCTTTAAATGTTCAATATATAAAACTTTTCAATTGAATCCTTGATCCATTTTGAGAAAATGTTGGACCAAATACTTAATAATGAAATAATTAATAACTTGCCCTCATACGTTCGAGAAAGAGTGGTTGTATAAAATCTGACACATCAGCCTAAAGTGGACATTTGGGTTACCCTCTTAGACATATTGTCGTTGCTGTGTTATGCGGCACAGTAGTTTCATAAAATGTGATACACCAGCCTAAAATAGACATTTGGGTTACCTTCTTAAACATACTTTATGCTGTTTTATTGTGAGTACGTTAGTTATATAAAATGTGATGAACCAGCCTAAAAAGATATTTGGGTCCTTATTAAACTTTTTTTTTTTGGACTGTAATGTTGTATTTCCACAGAACGTTTTCGAGTTTCTCTTTGACATTTTGAAAGATATTCAGCAGATCATATGTCTGTAACTAAGAAAAAGTTTTTAAAAATCAATTTATACGCCTTTTGTAGTGATTTCTATACAAAACTGAATATGCACTGAGCTAAAAAATGCGTATCAATGCATGTTTAAGTGGTCGTAAGAAACTACAGCATTGTGAACACAGAGTCCTTATAAACAAATGTTGTTTTACTTGTCGAGCTTGATTTGATATCCTGTTTTAACATGTGCCTATAAGGGTCTGTGCAATTACATTATAAAACTCCATTATAAAACATCGGCATCTCTTCTGAATTTTACAGAAGCAATTGAACATACTTTTCAAAGCTTTCTTTGCGCATATTTGCACTTCAAAATAATGTTGCATGCCTGATGCACTTAGTGGCATTCGCTGCCTCCAGCATATGTTTAATGAGATTTTTTCCATTGTATTATTTCACAGTATTAGCCAAACAACTTCTTGGAGTTATAAAAAAGGTGCTTCTCTGTGTAAGCGAAGTTTATATAATAAGGGCAATGTACGGTAGTGGCGTCATTTATGTATTGAATGCAGTGACGTCATAATGCAATCGCTACACTACTGACAATCAATAAAGAATGATTTCAAATTAGTTTTTGCATATAGACTCTAAGGCATTTTGTTAAATTTCTCGTGAATGGCAAAGAAGCATATTCTTTCGAGTGGGTTTGGAGAAAGTTTTGAAGACAATTTTGCGTAAGTTGATGATGTCATAATTTTACATGCAGAGACATGGTTATGGATGATCTTAACGAATGACGTCAAAGTCCTATTTCGTTCCAGAACAAAGTTGTGGAAAAAATACCAAGGATCAAAATGACAACCAGATGAAAATTGAAAGAAATGATCGAATTATTGATTTAGCTTCGGATATGATATAATATGTAAAATAAATTATTCTGCATTACAAAGAATTTGTAAAGTTAAATGTCCTTGTTATATCCTTCATTTCTTGTGCATTATATTCGGAAAGCTAAAGTGTGTGTATATAAATATGCTGTAACCCCTAAGCACTTGGGTGATTTGTCACTCGGGCACATGGATGATTTGCTTTATACAGAAGCGCCTTGATCCCTAAGCATTAGGTATTTTAGTTTGTATAAATACGCCGTGACTCATGAGTACTTGAGAGATTTGGTTTATATAAATACGTCGTGACTCGCGAGCACAAAGGAGATTTGCTTTATATAAGTACGTCGTGACTCGCGAGCACAAAGGAGATTTGCTTTATATAAATACGTCGTGACTCGCGAGCACAAAGGAGATTTGCTTTATATAAATACGCCATGACTCATGAGTACTTGAGAGATTTGGTTTATTTAAGTACGTCGTGACTTACGTTGTATAAATACGCCGTGACTCATAAGTATTTGAGAGATTTGGGTATGGCTCAAAACTCACACCGAGGGAACTGTTTCAAAATGGTTGACATAGCAACATGTAACATGTAATTATCTAAAGTTATTGCAGAAAATATAGCTAGGTCGATGCAATACACATACCTGTTTACACAGCTGTTTATTATGCGTGTCCATGACTTTTTAAAACGACCCCTATACGGAGAATTTAAAAAAAAACATGCCACATAGAATTGCAGGGGGAAGTGCAATTCTGAAATAACCGCTAAGAAACAAGCAGATTCATTTACAAGTTATCTATGCTGTATATGTATTGTAGTGAAAGTAAAACACTTATGTCAGTTTGGTAGTTTCAGTGAATACTTTTGCATAGATTGCAGACAAGGTAAGTATTGTAGACAGTGTATCTGACGGTTGTAAATACACCTAGGCGAGTACTGTAAGAATGTTAGTACCTGTGAAAATATTTTAGATAAAATAATTGCCCGTTCTATAATTTCTCTACATGGATGGATCGACGTATAATACGTAAAGTTATAGTGACCTCCGAGACCTAAAACTCCAGTTACATATATATATAAGCAAGTCGCAGTAGGTCGACAAAACAGGAAAAGTCATCAGAATAGAATAAGTCTACAACAGTTAAACTCGAATAATTAATTACATATGTGATATAAATTTAAAATTTCGACATGTATTTGTTTCCCTGTATTATAATTAATATATATTTAGTTAATTTGCTTAGTTTACTTGTTGCGGTTTATATCGAAAAACTTTAAAGTACATACAAGTGACAAGAAAGAGAGAGAGAGAGAGAGAGAGAGAGAGAGAGAGAGAGAGAGAGAGAGAAACGCTACCATTTAATCAGGTAAATTATTTAAGGCGCTATATGATTACTTGTAGGTTTTATAAAAATATAATGGTTTATATAGCTGTTGGTTATATGGGTACACGGGTACATGGGTATGTAGTATGTGTAATATTCTTTAAGAAGTGCAACGCAATCTTTTGTTCGACATTTATGAATGTACAATGTTACTTTTTCGCTTAATGGATTGAAGTAGAACTTTGGTCTGCCTTATTTTCAAAACCCATAACTCTATGCAACCATATGGGTCTTTCGGCTAAAATAGTGTTTGAATAAACTTGATATCATCTCTTAGAAGACTTCGTGTGTAGGTATGACAGGCGTTTTTTGCATAGCTCGCCTTAAATCCGATATTTCTGACAAAACACAATAAAATAGCGGTGTCGGTATCGGCGGATGTACATATCTGACATCCAGAAAAGGTTTTTAATAAAAGAAACGAGTATAAATTGACTTTTTGGTGAAATGCGCGTAAAGTATCTCGTTAAAGGTCACTGTATATATTGACGAAAATTTAAATTTAATTTTTAAACCAGGAATGCTTTATGCCTGACACACTTAATGAATAATATATTTTAATATCTACTGACCTTCATGAAACTGCACACACTGTGATGTACCACTCAAAGTGTACGGGCTATTATATAGCAGTCAAAGCACACGGACTCTCATGCAGCGCTCAAAGTACAACGACTTTCATGCAGCACTCAAATTGCACCGAATTTCATGCAACAGTCAAAGTACACCGATTCTCATGCAGCTCTCAAAATGCACCGAATCTCATGCAGCACTGAAAGTCCATTGATTCCCATGCAGCAATCAAAGTACACTGACTCTCATGCAGCACACAAAGTGCACCGCATCTCATGCAGCACTCAAAGTGCACTGACTCTTCTGCAGCACTCAACGTTCACCTAAGGTATTGACCCTCATCTGCACTTACATTGTACAACTCTCATAATTAATTTGCTGAGAAATTTCATAATTATACATTTCAGTGCTTTATTAAGGAGTTGAAATCATTTGTACGAAGAATCAACATTTACTAACGTTATGCAAGCAACTGCATAACACTGGGTATCACTGTAAAGGCATGGCAATTAATTTGGAATCAGTCGATTCGATTCATCCATACTGGATACCTTGTTTTGGATATCTATACAATAAAGACAAATTGTCATTGTACTTGCTCACAGAATATATCCCAGTAAAACAAAAAAATAATTTCAAATTAAATTGTATGAAACTATTTTTTGAATTCTATATTAAATTTAAGTTCAGGCAAAAGAAAAACAGTAATAGAAAAGAGTTCAGGAGACTCCTTTTTCTTAAATTGCTCTGATCGGAAAAACCACTAATATCAATATAATATAATAGCAACTAATATTTAAGTGATAATGATAAGGAGATAATCTTCTTTTCCGCTTGTTTTCTGCTTGTACCCAAAACCCTGATATCACTAATTAAATGCATGGTTGGTCTTTTAAGTAATTCAGTTATATTCACTAATGTGGTTGATGTCTTTTATTATCGGATACAGCAGTGATGTATTGTAATTAAAGGTGAATAATTCTTACCAGTGCTTTATCTATTCTGCATTTTAATTGGCGAATTGTGTTTGGAGCACATAGAAGAAGTCATAGCCAAGAGAACAGCCTCAAACCAGAATTGGGTATTAAACGGCATCCATCAGTGAAACAATTGTTAGTTTTGTGTTATAATGCTGGCTAGAAATTGCTGGTGGAAATTCAAGATCGCGACTAATGTGGCCTTGAAATTGGGTGGAGGTCAAAATAATAGAAAATTGCAGTTACCTACTGCAAAGTTCATCTTTATACCAAATATCATAAGAACGGATTATCCAGGACGGAGTAACAGCCGGAGATGGACTGATAAACAGCAGCTAGACTGATAGACTGACGTACAATACATAAAGTTATAGTCCCCCGAGACCTAAAACCCCGGTTTGGGGATCAAAGTTTAAGTGGTGTAAATGTATTGCAGAGGTCAGAAATCGCGAATTTGGTATAAACAAATGGCAAAACTTTGTGCTTGTAATTATTGATAATGAACTTAATAGTCATATGGAAAGATATATTAAACTGGCATTTTAAACTTTTGAAAACATGCGTTTGATCAATAGTACCTGGTTCTTACTTGCAGCAATACATCGACCTCACAACTCGCACTTATTAACACTTGAGAATTCTTTGCCTTGCACGAATTATATGAATTTGTGCGAGCAGCCGTTCGTCCTTTTTTCTTCTTGACAGTTTTTCCGATTTTAACACTTGGCAAGAAATAACCCATTGAGGGAAGTATTTTTGTATATAATTTTTGTTAATTGTTTAACATTTCGCTAGCGAAATAAGGCTCTAGTTGTGTCTTCTTCTTCTCTGACACTATGGGCCCCAGGAGCATGAAACTTGGGACTTATGAAGAGCTTGATCTGAACGTGTGCAGGTCACTTTCTATTTTACTTCGATTTCGTTGTCTTTGTTAAAACGCCATGTGAAAAGAGTGTATTTTTGCAAGTAAATGTAGAGCATTTAATGGACATCACAGAACACAGTTGCTGAGCTTTGTGCGAGCTCTCACTGCGTAATAGATAACACGGCGTATGCCTGCTCAGCCAATGAAACCCTTAAGCCAATAAAAACCAAACTCTACTCGGCTTATAAGACGAATTCAAGCTGTGTTGTTTGCAATATATTATTCAAGAAATAACCCATTGAAGGAAGTATTTTTGCGTTTTAATTTTTGTAAGTAAGCTGACAGGACAAACACGTACGACTTCGTGCACTTCTGCATGAGCTATTCGTTTTATGATGCTTTCAAGTGTTGTCCAATCACATTTGGTAAAATTTCATCTCGACAATTCTTATTGGGCAACATTTCAACATCTGAAACGAACCGGCCCTCAGAATCTTCTAAATATTTGCTGTTTGGGATGCGTTCTCTAACCAGCTATGCTAGTTATTGATGTGTACTGATTGAAAACTTTGTTTGTGGTATGGACGTTTGCTATTTCCCATTGTTTAGTGTCTTTTTGCGTATGGTATTCTGTTGTTTTTCCTTTGATTTGCACCATGAGAAGGTTTCAGTTGATGCGATTTTGACTTTATTGTAGATATTATTAGCATTTTGGCAATATTAGGAGATATTTGTTTCTATAGATATAGATATAGGTATCGTTTAACATACCAGTTATCTGAATTAACAAGTAATAGAGATAATAATCAAACACCCCGAAAAAATATTTAAAATAATTAAACAATACTACATATGGAACCTATTTTGTGAGTTTGATATTTTTTATAGTCACTATGTTAATTCTGTAAACAAAGGTTATTTAAAATCCTAACTTCTATGTTAAGCAGATTTTTAGTGTCTTAGTGTGATAAGAGTTTGTGCATTGTTTTATGTTCTGCCACAGCTTTTCAGCTAAACTGTGTAGTGTTAGAAAACATATGCTCGTATGCTTGTATATTGTTCAGGGTTTGTAAGGTAATTCGGCTATATTTTAAATGTAACATAGTCAACGTTTTAAGGTAATACGGGCAATATTTACGATACTGTGAGTAATGTAGGCAATGTTTGAGATGCTCTAGGTTATGTACACAATGATTACGATACTGTAGATAATGTAGGCAATGCTAAGCTAATACAGCAATATTTGTGACACTGTATCTAATGTAGGCAATGTTTACAGCATTGCAGGTAATGTTGGCCATGTTTATTATACTGTAGGTAATGTAGGCAATGTCTACAACACTGCATGTAATGTTGGTAATGTTTAAGATACCGTAGGAAATGTAGGTAATGTTTACAATGCTACAATTAAGGTAGGCAATGTTTGAGATACTCTAAGTAATGCAGATAATGTTTACGATACTGTGGGTAATGTATGCATCGTTTACAACACTGCAGGTAATGTTAGCAATGTTTATGATACTGTGGGTAATGTAGGTAATGTTTAAGATACTGTAGCTAATGCAGGCAATGTTTAAGATAATGTAGGTAATGTAGGCAATGTTTGAGATACTGTAGGAAATGAAGTTAATATTTATGATACTGTAAGTAATATAGGTAATGTTTACAATACTGCAGGTATGCGATGTTTGAGATACTCTAGGTAATGTAGGCAATGTTTATGATATTGTAAGTAATATAGATAATGTTGCAGCCAGCTGACCAGCATACAACTTTGCACAGGAATTGTTGGAAGACGTCCATCCCTCACAATCACAGTACGATTTTAATATTGTCAAATACCTATGTTGGAAACACTGTTTATAGAATTCAAAAACGAGAAACAACATACTGGCACAGCCCTTGGCTTTAAGCTTTTGCATTTTCTGTAGTAAGTTTTCAACTGGAAACGAACAGACCTTTGAAAAAAATTTTAGCGACGGATTAGTATATATATTTTGTGTTGCTAAATAGCAGTAACTAAGCTATCAATACTGCACAAAAGTTTGAAAATAAGATTCTCACCTTTTGGCTGATTCATATTTTGCGGTGTTGCAATCAGCATTTGGTTCCCGGTAGCCATGATAGTGTCCGGAACAGGCTTTGGTCGTATTGGTTTGAGCGGTGTTGAAATTGGAGACTTAATTTCTGGTGCTTTCAGTGGTTTTATCACTAAGTTAATAGCCTCACATGGCGGAGAATTAGAATTATTTTTATCACCGGTCACAATTGGCCTTTGAGGAGTAGTGGACTGGCTGTCACTTTGATGTACAGGAACTGTTTTGGATCCATTTATTGGTGCAACAGGTGACTCTAAAATATGCGACTGTTTACTTTCAAGTGTGGTGCTATCAGCGGGCTTGGTTTGTTTATCTATTGCCTTTTGTCGTCTGCTAGTCGATGGAATAGAACTGTCGTCTGCGGGATCTTCGTCCTCCATTTTGTACTTCATGAGCAGCCAGTTGTGATTGGTGAACTCAAGCCGAAGACGTTCCGACGACTCTTTAGGAAGTTCTTCCGCGGTTGGAGATATCCTTGAGCCTTTATCGTTACCATCAGCTGAATAGATTACAATAACGTTTTAACCTGTAATATGAGTGTTGAACAAGTTAAGAAAATAAGAAGAAAAAAACATCAGACTCAAAGCTTTGGAATCATTAAAAAATCAGATTTTGAAAAGAAAAAAACTAGAGGCTTAACTTGAGAACTCAAAATCAAGGCTTGGGCAACACCAATAGAACATTGTTTTAAAGGCCAAACGGCCCTATACAATAGAAATTACACAATTGCAAGTCATCGTAGAGAGCATAGCCCCAACTATAGTTAAAAATCCAAGAGTTGCAATTTTTGCCTTCAAATTGGGCTAAGGTCAAAACAAAAACAATATGAACCTACCCATTACTCTAAGTCATGTATATATTAAATATTGTAGGAGGGAGAAGCAACAGGCGACAATGAACGAACAGCCGGACAATACCTGAACCAATATTCCCCAATAATTCCTGATTGGGGGGGGGCAGATATAGATATCTGTACTGGATAACTGCATACATACGTGCTTTTATTTTGTTGATTTGGTTAGGGCTAGCATTGCCATCAGTTGAGTTTTCGAGCTGATCCTCAGTGTCATCTTTTGCCGCTTCCGGTTGGAGAATCGGTTGCGATTGGGGAATCCGTTTCGATTGGAGAATCGGTTTCGATTGCTTTCTTCCGTCTAAACTCGAGCTTTTCCAACCAGTGCTGTCTTTTATACCGGTAACATTAATAAACCATCTACTTGGATATTGTTTTCTATGTCTAGCTGTAGATGCGTGTTTAACTTGTGTGCCATTTTGCTGTTTTCTTGGAAACAATTTCAATGTCCCCAGCTGGCGCTTTCTTTTACGAGGCACAAGTAGTTTAATGGAACGCTTAACAAGCCCTAATCTATATCGATCTCTTCTTACCTTATTCACTCTAAAATTCTTTAATTTAATATATCTTTTTCGTCTTGGATTTCTTTTTCTACTGTCGATATTTTTTGGATTTGAATTTAGTTTTTGCTTTTGTTCTTCTTGATTTATATTTGCATAATCTTCAGGTGTTTCGCCAAAGGGGTTCTCATGCGAATAGAAGATTTCTTCTTCATTCTCTTCCATGGCCATGTGAATGGTATCCTGGTCTACGTTCTCTTCACACACAGAATGTTCATAAAAATCTTTGATTTCAATATTGGATTCTAAACAAAGTTGTTTGACTTCAGTCGCTGTATCCTGCTCACGTGATGTTTCTGTTCCCGGGGAGTTGATAATACGTAAGTTAGCCATGTAGCTTTCGTCTATTTCTAAAGTAGATTCCTGTTCAAAATAGTCGTCCCAGTCATCGACATAATATTCCATTTGTTTTGATTCAGGGTCAAGGTCAACGGTTGATGCCCCATCGTTGGAGGACAATTCCTCCCTATCCACGAGTGCAAACGACCGACTCAATGATTTCATTTCTAATGGTTCAAATGATTGAAGTTCATATCCATCTTGAGTACAATCACTATTTTTATATACTTGGATTTCATGTAAGGCAAACGTTTTGTCACTGAGTTCTTTTTTATTTGTTTTGGATTTTGGTAAGAGCTTGCATATATCCATCAACACCACACGTGGCTGAAAGTACATCCGGTACAACTTATCAACAACGTATTTTGAAGGTCTTCCTCGAGCTTTGAAGGATATATATCCCTCGTCATAGAGCTGATTGACTAAGCTTAGTTTGAAGGCTAATGACTCTTCCGTAGCCATGCCGACTTCTGTTCATACACCATTATCACTGAAAGCAAAAACAAACGAATAAATAATTGCAGTTGTTTGTAATAAGTCAGAAGGAATTCAAAATGGGCACAAGTTGAATGAGACAGTATGTTGCTGCATAAGAAAACAAAGAACTGGCGCCTAGAGACAAGAAATCTCAGTTTTTATTTTAACCCGGTCGTCGATATATACCACCTATCGATTAATGCATTATTCAGTATATTTGCTGTACTGATGTATAGATTTCTTCTAACTCAATTGAAGTACTGCAATACATACGCTCTCACCCTATCTATATATGTATTTTATGATGCAACATGGAGAATTTCAGGAAAATTAAGGGCAAGTTCGGTATCTTTAAATAGAGGCACTGTGCAATGTTTTAAAGCGATTATCGTCAGTACTATGTATACTTTTGATTTCAGTAGTTTTGAAGGGGTATGGTATCAAGCGCTATGGAGTGACAAGCTATGGTGTGAAGATTTATGGCGGGAAGAGCAATTTCATGAAGAACGATGGTATGACGAGCTATGGTATATATATATCTGTTACAGGGAATCTGTGAAATTAGGGATTTCATGAAATCCCTAGTGGATTCGTGTAATAACTTGTTCAATCAATTTCGATGTTTTTATTGAGAATTTTCATGTCTGCAATGTAGTATTTTACCGAAATTAACAGTAGTTTACAATTAATATGCTCAAGCACTCGGTTGCCAAACTATCATTCACGAAATACTTCAGTAACTGAATTTAGCGATATTTTCATCCTTTGTAACTTATATCACATTTCACGCCAACTTCTGGTATTTTGGGATGGTAATGTTATAAATTCCAATTCCTTTCGATGTGAAAAAGGATACATAGTTTTGAAGAACCACTAAACAGCCTTCCTGAATGGATAATTTTTCAAAATAGGTTTATAATCAATATGACCTTATTCATTACACGAATTCCCTAGGGATTTCATGAAATCCCTAATTACACAGATTCCCTGTAACACACACACATATATATATATATATATATATATATATATATATATATATATATATATATATATATATATATATATATATATATATATATATATATATATATATATATATAATGAATTACAGGCAAACCATGGAGTTAAAACCACAAGTAAATTATCAAAAATAAAAAAAATAAAAAATGAACTGAAAATATACATATTTTTGTACATAAGAATTTTTTTTGGCAATTCTTTTAGAACTAAGAGTTTCGTATCGCACTCCTTTGAATTCAACAGAATGACCACACCATCATTAAAAAATAAATTGAATAAACAACTAATTATTTCATATTATTTTACGTAACTTATGTCATATTTTTTAAACTAACAATATATTAGATCAGTGGCGTAGCCATGTTTTTACAACTCGGGGGGGGGGGGGGGGGACACACTTTCGGAATGGAGGGGGGGCTAAAGCTTGCTATAGGACTGAGCCCCCCCCCCCCCCCCCGCCCGGTGGCTACGCCTATGTAGATTAGACCGGTATTTGCTCATTAACATCTCAAAAATTAGATTCTTTTTGTCAGGGATATCTTGGAAATTATACCCCTTTTTGTTGAGACTGTTGACTTCTCGTGTAGTTATGACATACCAAGTGCTTTTCCCGAATTTTATAACCACGTCATTTCAACAACGCTGTACAACGGTGACGTTGTTCTGACGTCAGAAATTGACGCAGTATCGTCTTGGCGGCCGCTTCATTGGGAAAACCACTTGCCTTTAGCGGGGAATAACTGTGTCCTCTATCAGACAGACACGATATTGGCCCTTAATGAGGTCATTACTGTAACTTCTGTTTTTCGTATCAACTGAACTAGATTCAGTCTCTGCCGTAGGCAAATATTAAGGCATACATGGAAAAATTACGCGTTCCAAAATACATAGACCAGAGCTCATTGCCCTTCGACACACAGTCACCTCCTCAACCCCCCCCCCCCCCGCCCGCACCCCCCCCCCCCACCCCGCATCCCCCCTCCCCACCACCAGTTCATCACACACACATACAAAAAAGCAAAAACAAAAACCAAAAATACCTAAACACCCAATCAGCTCACGACCCTTCAACGCATAGTCCACCTCCCCACACCGCTCTGTTCCTCTAATTAGGCGAATTCGTCATCAGTACAGTAGAATATTGAAAGCCGGAAACACGACCTCCCATGGTTCCGATTTCCCACCTGGTCGTTTTTGTTACATTGCTCTTCACAATGTGAAACAATTAAAGCGGTACTCTTAAAAACTGATCCTATTTGTGTATGGAGCCGGGGAAGGCCGGACTGTGCGGGGGGTGGGGTGGGGGAGGAGGAACAGGTCCTAGACTCCGTTTTACAGGTGACGGTTTGCTCTGACAGTCCTACACCAGCGTATTTTGATGTATTCGACTGGACATCGCATTCATTGGGGAATAATTCTCCAGCAAAGGGAAAGATGCTTGATAAAAAAAAAAACACGACAAAAAATGGTGCATCAAAACGCATCAGTCACTGCTGTGCATACAGAAAAGCCGTAACAAAGAGTGGGCTCAATGTTTTTTTAGTTTCCTTTTGAACGGTTTCCAATAAATCAGTCTCTCTGTCTCTCTGCCACTCGCCGTCCCTCTCTCACTCTGTCACTCTCCCACTCCCACTCTCTCTGTCTCTCTCACGCTCTGTCACTCTCCCACTCTTTTACTTTCATTCTCATTCTCTCTTTCACAAACTCTGTCACTCTCCCACTCTGTCACTCTCACTCTCCCTCTGTCTCTCTCACGCTCTGTCACTCTCTCACACTCTCACTCTCATTCTCTCATTCTTTCTCGCTCTCTGTCACTCTCTCATTTTGTCACTCCCACTCTCTCTTTCCCCCTCTCACTCTCTGTCACTTTCTCACTATCTGTCTCTCTTTCTCTCTCTCTCACTCTATCAAATCTCGCTCTCGCTATCTCTCTTAAAGCAGTGTAATTTTTATAAAGCAAGAAATGATTACTTCATAAACAAATAAACATGATTATGTTTACAAACTAATATTGGCCTGAATTCAAATAAAAGAATAGAATCACTGCTGAGATCACACCAAGGAAGTCAAATTTGTTGGTTGGTCCGATTTGTGAGGTGGTCCGGTTTGTGGAGTAGTCCGGTTTGTGGAGTTCTCCTTTTGTGGGGTAGTTCGATTTGTGGAATGGTCCTTTTTGTGGAGTGGTCTGTATTGTGGGGTGGTACGGTTTGTGGAGGTCCGGTTTGTTTAGATGTCTGATTTGTGACGTGGTACGGTTTGTGGAGTGGTCCGGTTTGTGGAATGGTCCGGTTTGTGTGGTGGTTCTGTTTGTGGAGTGGTCCGGTTTGTGGAGTTGTCTGATTTGTGGGGTGGTTCTTCATTGTGGAAGTGACTATTGAAAATAGGTACTATTTGTATGGAAGAGGAACCATTTGCTGAATGGTCTTATCCCGCAGTTCACCTGCGCATATTTCGTGTCGAACAAGGAGGTCTCAAACAGAAAAATATACACATCATCCGTCCATCTCTCCCATGTGAATAGATCAGTCGTTTTTACCATTTAAAGCAGGCTATTTGGAGGAAGATTCAGGAATTAGGGATCACCGTTGAGTACAAAACGAATGCCGAATTCCAGAGATATGAGCGTCAGTTTGGATCTGTTGCTTGTCCCGATGCCCTCGAAAAGAGGGGCGGAGTTGTTCCTTCAATTACATCTGATACTATATTATCTAAAGGTGTCCATAGGTTCATTCAGATACATCTTCAAATTCAGTTATCGGTGTTTCTGATCCAACCGGAGATGCATCACACTCTGGATTAGGACCGGGCTCGGGACAACCCAAAAGGGGCCTCAATTTCAGCGTGTTCTCATGTTAAAGGGCTTTCAAATAAGGAATGAATGAGAGCTTTGGCACAGAAACGAGTCTTAATTTGGGGTGGTCTAATCGAGAGGTCTTACTGCAATCAGTTCTCTGCTTCAATTAGAGATATCTGTAAGGATGTTGGTGATAGTAAAGATATCTGTAAGGATATATTAGATACCATTGGAATATTGAATGTAATGAGAAAAAAGGGACTTTCCATACAGGCGAATGTTGGGGACTGCTTATAAGGATAAGCCAGTAATATATCTGACGTGCCTCACTGTCTACATGACATTCCACTGTGTCCATTGTTAAAAATCCACACCTTACATAATTCTTTGCAAATATTATAAGAAAACTGAAGCCTGAAGCCAGAGGACGATTGTTCATGGCGATTTTTTTTGTCCCCTCTCCTTTCAAATCCCTATGAAATAAAATTTTGACCTGGGGGGGGGGGGGGGTTGTAATTGGACAACCAAGTCTCTGATCCCCCACGACCCATATGTATCGCTCAGTCTGTCTGCGTGGACACGTATTAACTGAATGAGATCGCGTTGACTTGGTTCTAAGAAGACAGACAATACCTGACCTACTTGTCTGTGTTGTTGTCTAGTTCTTTGTAATAATTTGTTCCGTTACGTTTTTATACCATCTGTTTTTTTTAAATATTGATTAAGTAGTGCATAAACGCAGGTTTTTTGTTTTTTTGTTTTTTGTTTTTTGTTTTGTTGTTGTTTTTTTTTTTTTTGTTTTTTTTTTTTTTTTTGCAAACTGAATAACTGTGATAGCTTTTGTTGTCTTTTCTCTCGTAAACATATATTAGGTTTAACTGGGATAGGGGGAAGGGGGAAGGGGGAAGGGGGGAAGGGGGGAAGGGGTCTATCTGTCATCACATGCCCAAAGTGAAGACGACTTCGGCTTCAGCTTCAGTGGTTAAATCCTGCCCTCAGCAATGCACATCTATTGCGATACGGCCAAGGCGGCCATGTCGTACTTTGCTGGTTAATCTGAACAATCGCGTCTTGTATTGTGACATATTATTCAGACCAGTTTATGAAAAAAAACTATATTTTTTCGGCATATTAGATATTTAGAATGAAAAATGAAAAGAAAGAGAACGCTGTTTTTCAGGACGAACGATTACGAGAGCATCGATGTCCTCCTCTACCCCACCTTCCATCCCCACCCGCCCACAAAAAAGTTTTCCTTGGTACATTTTCCTGCCTCTTCGTATATCTTGGTGTTTTCATTATTTCCGTTTGCGTATTCGATGACATCACCCGACAGTGAAATCCATCGTCCAATTAAAGGCAACACGTTACTCGTTGTGTCTAACCTTTTCAAAAAAATTATCCTTTGATTTTTTTTTTTCAACTCTTATGAAAATTTTCCATTATTTCATTGTATGTAACTTTGTATTAAAAACTTTTTTAATCGAAAAATTGTCATGTTCAATTTTATTTTCATACAGATATAAGGCCAGTCGAGAGTAAGGGTAATATAAATATTTTACCCCCCCCCCCCCTCCCCGCCCTGGACGTCACCCCTCGCCCCCCTCCCCCCCCCCCCCAAGTCTGACAGTTCCTAATGGGCCATTGCGTATACACGCAACTGACTGTTAACTTGTCTTGAAAAAGAACTTAATGAACACAAAATTGCAACCTTACATAAATATCGCCAGTTTGGGAGACATTTTACCTCATAAACATTTGTTTGGTACTGAGAAAAAAACACTTGTGGAATATAAAAAGAGACCAGAAAATCATTCTCTGTGTTAACTGGAGTCGGTTTAGTACCGAATCGTGTATGAACTGGATGAGTGGGGAGAGGAGAGGGTGGAAGAAGGGGTGACACTCATCAGGGGGTTGGGGCGGGGGTGGCACTCCTAGTCTATTACAATAAATAATAATAATAATAATAATAAT
This sequence comes from Protula sp. h YS-2021, assembly GCA_949752745.1. Classification (NCBI taxonomy): domain Eukaryota; kingdom Metazoa; phylum Annelida; class Polychaeta; order Sabellida; family Serpulidae; genus Protula; species Protula sp. h YS-2021. The sequence continues at coordinate 9,279,467 of OX457030.1, read as the reverse complement.
AATAATAATAATAACAACAACAATAATAATAATAATAATAACGAACCAGCAATCTTTTCGATATAAGCACATTTTGCTGAGCAGACTTTTCGATTACCTTTCCGTTACGCAGAAAAAAAGGGTGAGGTGGGGTGTAGGGGTAGGGGATGTGAAGGGGTGTTGGGGGTGTTGGGGTGGAGTACCTCGAGTTGAAGTATGTTGAAGTTAATTTTTTACTGAACCGGCAAAAATCAGGACAACGGAAATAAGACCATTGTGACGTCACCAAAGTGGTGTAATCTCGGAATTTCATGTCAGTCCTTTTTATGCTTGAAATCAGACTGCTCCTATTTTAGGGGGGGGAGGGGGTTGGAATGGGGTTAGGGTGGGTTTTTCTGGGTACTTTCAGTTTACAACGATTCCTTGAATCCCAGGGCATTCATAAAACCCCGTGTTATACACTTACATTTCAGACTGTTTATATTTCGCGTAAGTTAATGCTTTTTTTAAACGTCTGTAATATCATAAAAGTCTCGCCCTTCAGTGTTTTTATATGTCCAGGGTTTTACGAGTTGCCTTGAAGCGTGTAAAAGTCTAAGTTTGCCCAGTGAGCATGTGACGTTGGAAAGACATTGGGTATACTTCTCGACCATGCGTAGGATCAACGTTAGATTTTGGTTGTATATGAAATATTCCAATAAACGTCTTTCCACGCTTCAGATGGATATTGGAGGATCGATATTTAGCAAGATGTCTGGGATCAACAGACTGGGTAGGCGGCGGGAGAGCACTGTTCTATTGACGTCAGAAGAGCATTGTTCTAGACACGACGGGAAAGCATTGTTCTACAGACGTCGAGAGAGCACTGTTCTAGAGACATCGGGAGAGCATTGCTCTAGAGACGTAGGGAAAGCCTTGCTCTATTGACGTCAGCAGAGCACTGTTCTAGAGAAATCGGGAGAGCATTGTTCTAGAGATATCGGGAGAATATTGTTCTAAAGACGTCGGGACAGCACTATTCTATAGACTCCGGGAAAGCGACGATGTATGGACGTTCGGGAAATGTCGTTGGAAGATTGACATTCCATCAAAGTTCCTCCATCCCCATGCCATAAGGTCATTGGGTCATCCCGTGTGTCACAACTCACTTTTTATGTCTATTTTCCAAACGTTGGCAGTATAAAACGTTCTCAGATTCCTATGTCTAAATCAATATTTTGTGTTATTTTCTAATCCAATCTATTGAGACACATTTATAGACGGTGCAGCAGACCATGCAGCTTAGTCACAAAGAAAAGCAAACCAACTGGCCACTTTTTAGAGCAGCTTCGTATCGGCCGATAGGCGTCGCCACCTCAAACAGACATTGAACAGACGTCACAATGTTTACTAAGAAAGGATTCCCCCTGGCAAACGAAACTGTTTTGGGTATATAAATGCATTTTTATCACTTTTTTCTTGCAAATGAACCAGCAAGTTTTTCTCTTATCTAACTAAATTCTTGTCCATTTTACATCCAGGCCTCCAGTAAAATTCAGTCTCCAGCGTCCATCGACCAAAGCTGAACCTGAGTGGCAGCCAGCCTGCAAGGTCAACTAGTTGCAGACATTTCCATTTGCGTTTTTATCTCCATTTAGGCTCAAAGAAACTGGTGTGACTCTTTTCGATCCAGTAGGGGATCGAGTCCGCAATGGTTTGGTCATGACGATTTACTTTACTTTGCTGGTATTTTGAAAACAGAAGTTATCATTCGTTTCAAACGTAAACATCAATATCGTTCTAAAACGGAAGCTTAATAATATAATATAATATAATATAATATGATGAAGCCAGTCCAAAACCTTGAATTTCAGAGGTTCAAAACAGACTATTCTAGGCATCCAATTTTCTTCTTACCCAGTGAGATGTTACTTAAAAATTAAATCCCATTGTATTGGAATTCACTATGTTATAGAATCATCAAAATTACAGCCATCGAATTGATATTTTTCCAGAAAATACAGCTGCTCACTTTGGGCCAGAATTAGCAACTTTGAAATATGGACCACTCTTTGTAACTTTTGTCGTGTTCATAACGTTAACAATAGATATTGTGATATTTATATGGTAGGTAACTTTTCAGTCTCTAACTAGTGTATGACGGATCTGTATCTGTTTGTTTGTTTACGCTTCTTGTGAAGTATATGCAACGTAGGAATTACACCGTGTCATCATAGCATTGTAAATACAGTGAAACCCCGCTATTAGGGGCAAAAAGTGACTGAAGAACTTTGTCCCTAATGGCGGGGTGTCCCTAATTTCGACGTCCTGTTCTATCTGACAACTACAACTAAAATCTTTGACTATTTTTACACTTTTTCCATCACTAGCTTTGATTATTTTAACTTTATCAGATAGCGAAAGTTCGTTCCGTTTTCTTTTCACATCACCGATATTCATACTTAACACATTGTATAACATCTTAACTGAGTATAAAGACAATGAATTACTTGTTCTTGTATACGAATTTTAAAAGACGGAGCACATGTCAATAGGTTTAGTAGTATAAAGCTTTTCCCTTAAGCATACATCTTTTGTAATAAGCCCTATTGTCTTTACATGCACTGTGTTCAATATAATGTACTCAAAACCCACAGATAACAATAGCGAAAAAACAAGCACTACCGAGTAAGAAGCTGATAGGGGTTGTTTACACAACGTACAACATATAGACAGCAATTTGACTGTCCACAATACAGGGGTTGTTTTAAATGTGTAACTGTACTTACGGGGTAAAAAGAGTGTCCCTAATTCTGAATAGAGGGGTGTCCGCAATAGAGGGGTCTAGATATAACAGAACTCTATGCCGTTTTAAAACAAACTGAAAAATGCTGGCCATAATTCAGGGGTGTCCATAATAGGAGGGTGTCCATATCCGGGGTTTTACTGTACATGGCCTAAATATCTCTGACCCAAATGTCTCAGGCCCAGATATTTCTGGTCTAAATGTCTCTGGCCCAAATGTCTTTGGCCAAAACGTTTCTGGCCCAAACGTATCTGGTCCAAATGTCTCTTGCCCAAAAGTATTTTGACTGCAATATTCATCAAAACATATCAACCTCTTTGAAAATGTTGGCATTCCTCGAAAAATCAAAATGTTTGCTAGAAAAAAACAAGCAAGCATATGCTCCGTTACATGATCCGTCATATATTCCGTCATATGCTTCGTCATATGCTCCGTCACGTGATCCGTCATATGCTCCATCACATGATCCGTCATTTAGCCAAGTGCTCTAGCAATTTCAGGCATTGACCAGAAAATCATAGAATACTGCCAAGTAGTAAAACTTTTATGCGTACTATTCTAGCCCACATCCCATTTTACGATATTGATGTGACGGAACAACCCTTATATTTTAAATAGACGTCTAACGCATGTGGTATTGGCATTCCTTCGATAATCAATGTTTATTTATTCAGTTTTTATGTTATATTGTGTTTTTAGCATAAAAAAGCGAATGTAATCGGTGAGTGCTGTGACTCCTGTGCTAACCGCAAGGAATATTTAGCAGTAATAATCTGACTGTAGAAAACGTTGTTGTGCTTTTTCAATTGTTATTTTTAAGCAATAAGCACTAACACAGAACGAAAGACTGATCGCTACCAGTTACTCCAATAAGCGCATATCATTAGTTGTAATAACCAATGACTGCAGTATAAATATTTTCCCATTCGCAATGATAAAATAAACGAGAACGTATCTCTCAAAGGCGAAATATTAAACACTTGACAACAGACAGAATATTTTTCAAATCACTTTCTCCTTTCGAGTAGAATTTAAAAAACTTTTCAGCCTGATTTTTGGCTTGCTTTTTCTTTGCAGACAAGACAATGTTTTCTTTCAGATTCCAAAACCTTGCTAAGCAACTTTTTCACCAGTTCGAAATAATAAACACTTGACAAGCCTTAGGCTTGCAAGGGTTATATGAATTTGTGCGAGCAGCCGTTCGTCCTTTTTTTCTTCTTGACACCTTTTCCGATTTTTTGTGTCTTCTTCTTCTCTGACACTATGGGTCCTAGGACCATGAAACAACTTGGGACTTGTGAAGAGTTTGATCTTAACGTGTGCATGTCACTTTTTATTTTCGTCTTCGATTTCGTTTTCTTTGTTAAAACGCCATGTGAAAAGAGCGTATGCCTGATCAGTCGCTCAAACCTTAAGTCAACAAAAAGCAAACACTACTCGGCTTACAAGATGTATTCAAGCTGTGCTGTTTGCTTATATATTTAGCTGGTATTAAGTTACGAACCTATGGAGTTTTTTTGACAGTGGTCCGACTTTTTAGAACATTATAAGCCGCATACATGCTGTGCCATAAGCTCTGTACATAATTGTATAACACACTGTATGCATGTTGTAAAATACTTATATTATTCAAGAAATAACCCATTGAAGGGAGTATTTTTGTGTTTTAATTTTTGTCAAGTGTTTAACATTTCGCTAGCGAAATGCGGCTCTAGTTTTAAAACTGAGAACGCATTTTGCAAAGGAGAAATATTAAACACTTGCCCAAAATTAATATTTTTAAAATTACTTTCTCCCTTTGAGAAGAATGTTAGAAACTTTTCAGCCTGATTTTCGTTAGGGTTTGCTTTGCAGACAAGTCAATGTTTTTTTCACATTCCGAAACATTTCTGAGAAAGTTTTCGGAAGTTCGAAATCTTGCTACTTTGCAATCTATGAAATGGCATCCCTTCATCCATACCCCAACCCTGAACCTCACCACGAATTTATAAAAACATTCAGTGTATTTAACATAAGCAGTTAAGATTTGTCATCAACACATAGCTGTAAGAAAATGAACACAAATACTCAACGTATTTAGTATATGCAAACTAGAACCTTATTTCGCTAGCGAAATGTTAAACACTTGACAAAAATTAATACGCAAAAATACTTCCTTCAATGGGTTATTTCTTGACTAACATATTGTAAACAACACAGCTTGAATTCGTCATATAAGCCGAGCAGTGTTTGGTTTCTGTTGGCTTAAAGTTTCACTGACTGAGCAGGCACACGCAGTGAGAGCTCGCACGAAGCTCAGCAACTATGTTCTGTGGTGTACGTTAAATGCTCTGCAATTGCTTGCAAAAATACATTCTTTTCACATGACGTTTTAACAAAGAAAACGAAATCGAAGACGAAAATAAAAAGTGACATGCACACGTTCAGATCAAGCTCTTCAAAAGCCCCGAATTTCATGGCCCTAGGGCCCATAGTGTCAGAGAAGAAGAAGACACAAAAAATTCGCACAAATTCATATAACTCTTGCAAGCCAAAGGCTTGTCAAGTGTTAACTAGAACCTCACTTCGCTAGCAAAATGTTAAACACTTGACAAACATTAAAACGCAAAAATACTTCCTTCAATGGGTTATTTCTTGAGGAATATATTGCAAACAACACAGCTTGAATACGTCTTACAACCCGAGTAGTGTTTGGTTTTTGTTGGCTTAAGCTTTTATTGACTGAGCAGGCATACGCCCTGTTATCTATTCACCCAGTAAGAGCTCGCACAAAGCTCAGCAACTGTGTTCTTTGGTGTACGTTAAATGCACCGACTTTTACTTGCAAAAATACACTCTTTTCATATGGCGTTTTAACAAAGAAAACGAAATCAGATGAAGCTCTCCGTAAGTCCTAAGTTTCATGGTCCTAGGGCCCATAGTGTCAGAGAAGAAGAAGACACAAAAATCGGAAAAAAGTGTCAAGAAGAAAAAAAAGGATGTGTGCTCGCACAAATTCATATAACTCTTGCAAGCCAAAGGCTTGTCAAGTGTTAATCAAGCACTCATCATTAATATGGTGCACAGGGTTAGTGTTACCACATGTCTGTGCAAATATTGCTGCTGCGCTGAGGCATTGCCTTTGGTACTAAAAAATCGTTGTTTCTGCTTCGCGTTTTATTCATGCGGATTTGGACAAAAGTGCCAAATAAAGAGGACATGCAAAAGCGCCTCGGACTGCAGGTCAAAAAGCCAACCGGTAGGACAAAAGCTCCAAAGAAAGAGGACATGCAAAAGCGCCTCGGGCTGTAGGTTAAAAAGCCAACCGGTAGGACAAAAGCTCCAAATAAAGAGGACATGCAAAAGCGCCTTGGGCTGTAGGTTAAAAGCCAACCGATAGAACAAAAGCGCGAAATAAAGGGGACAAGAGCGCCTCGGACTGCAGGTCAAAAAGCCAACCGGTAGGACGAAAGCTCCAAATAAAGAGGACATTCAAAAGCGCCTCGGACTGCAGGTCAGAAAGCCAACCGGTAGAACAAAAGCTCCAAATAAAGAGGACATGCAAAATCGCTTCGGGCTGTAGGTTAAAAAGCCAACCGGTAGGACAAAAGCTCCAAATAAAGAGGACATGCAAAAGCGCCTCGGACTGCAGGTCAAAAAGCCAACCGGTAGGACAAAAGCTCCAAATAAAGAGGACATGCAAAAGCGCCTCGGACTGCAGGTCAGAAAGCCAACCGGTAGGACAAAAGCTCCAAATAAAGAGGACATGCAAAATCGCTTCGGGCTGTAGGTTAAAAAGCCGACCGGTAGGACAAAAGCTCCAAATAAAGAGGACATGCAAAAGCGCCTTGGGCTGTAGGTTAAAAAGCCAACCGGTAGGACAAAAGCTCCAAATAAAGAGGACATGCAAAAGCGCCTCGGACTGCAGGTCAAAAAGCCAACTGGTAGGACAAAAGCTCCAAATAAAGAGGACATGCAAAAGCGGCTCGGGATGTAGGTTAAAAAGCCAACCGGTAGGACAAAAGCTCCAAATAAAGAGGACATACAAAAGGGCCTCGGACTGCAGGTCAGAAAGCCAACCAGTAGAACAAAAGCTCCAAATAAAGAGAACATGCAAAATCGCTTCGGGCTGTAGGTTAAAAAGCCAACCGGGAGGACAAAAGCTCGAAATAAAGAGGACATGCAAAAGCGCCTTGGGCTGTAGGTTAAAAAGCCAACCGGTAGGACAAAAGCTCGAAATAAAGAGGACATGCAAAAGCGCCTCGGGCTGTAGGTTAAAAAGCCAACCGGTAGGACAAAAGCATTATATGTAATTAAATCATAAAAGTAGTTTCACTTGTTTAAAAAGTACAGTCCACATTACGCCCGTTGTAAGTCTATTCGGGCTTTTTACTTGTGTCCCATGGCAGAGATATAATGGATATTTCTTTCTTCGCAAGCTTTTTTCGAGCGCTTAAGGAGCAACTCCAAGAAATATCTCCATTTTTGCGACCTAAGCTTTGCGATAGCGATATTCGTCGCACAACAACCCTGAATTTCCTTTAAACGTATATAACATTTCTCCATTTTACTCTTTTTTTAATTCCAAGCTGTATCTTATTCATATTTTCAAACTGAATCTTTCTAAAATGCCTTTTGAGTCCATGCCCGTCGAGTCTCTTTCATCGATAATCAAAAAATATAAATAAACAGTTTCCTCAAAGTTACACAAGATAGTACAAGCACAAGAGTGTTGTGTTAGGTTGATTTTATTTGTTTCTTCCTTACATTGCTCATGCTGTGGCGTATGACCTCTAAGAGGGACTGACTGTACTTGCCGTCCAGACTCAAATTATGTAACATCTTGATCGTTGCTTATGACATGGACTGGCTCAAATATCTTAACAATTTTTGTTGCATTTGTCCGTAGGCACTTTAATTTTTAGCGTTTTTGACCTAGTTCCTAATCATGATAATGAAAACAAAGAAGGAAAACAAAAGCGAGGTGAACTAGTTCAGATCAAATAACACGTATGTATGCAATTGTGCGGTGCTAGGGCCTGTATGGCCAGAGCAGTAGTAAAGACAAAATGGCAGACCAGCAAAGAGAAAAATAAGTCCGAAACATTGCCTCGTACACAACCTTTGTTAAAAGTCATGCGAAGTTATTTCAAAACTAATTAATGTTTGACCTCAAATTTTTTTTTGACATCAGGAAAAATTGATTTTTTTAATATCAAGAATTAATTTTTGATCTCAATTTTTTTTTGACATCAGCAATTTTATTTTTCATATTTCTAAATGTATTCTTGATCTCAAAAAATAATTCTTGATATCAATAAATATTTAGAGGTATCAAGAAATATTTATTGATATGAAACATGATTTAAAGATGTCTAAAACTGAATTAAAATGGGCTACAATGGCAATGTTTCAATATCCATTTTTACATAAAAAATGTTAATGAATTTCCAAAAATATTGAGGTGGCCAACTAGACATGTTTTTCGCCACATTTAGTCATCCTATCCCTAACCGTCTCAAAGGAGTGACAAGATTACGGTGGAAAAAAAGGAATCATGCGGAAACACGAGTTCAATCAACTATGGGGTGAGTGTAAATATGCATTAAAACTACTGCATGATGTCAGTATTCTAGGACAAGCAGAACTTATCCCAGAATGCACCAGAAAAGTACACAGTATTTCATAATACAACAATCATTGCTTCTATCAACTCCAACAACCATATCACAGCACGTGAGTTAACCGAAATTTTTTCGTGTGTAAAATCACAGGCGTACTAGCGTTTTAGCGGCTTATTTTCATAACAAGTTTCTAATCTCCAAAGCCAAGGAAGGGGTTACAGAGTAGAAACACGATTCTGTTCTCTCCCTCCCCTGCCCCCATTTATGCAGAGTTAATATTTCTTCAGATGTCAAACTGATTGCATTGAAGATATTCGAATGTAATCAACGCTCTGAGTCAAACCCCCACCCCCTCAAAAAAAACTAAATAAATAAAACCAAAAAACAAACAAACAACAACAGTCGGTGTAGATTATACCATCACAACGTTGTTGTTACATAATGCAAATAGATAAATACATTAACATACTCGAGTAACCTACGTAGAAAAGACATTGCTAGATATGTTATCTGTGAGTTTCGCTCCTTTTATCACTTGTGCCTGATAACCCCTGAACAGTTCCGACTTGAAGCGATTTTGAGTTCATTTTCGGACACTAGGCATTCTCTTGGTTGTGAGCTTAGGCTTCCAAGCAAACTGAATCTCAGCTGAAATCTTTTGCAGACATGTTGATTTTCTACCCAGGTTTTGGATAATATCCGTATTTGACGTACGAAGATGAAATTTGGCTCACAGATAAAGGACGTCGTGGGATCAGCAAAAAATTAAGGTTAAATTGAAGTCAATTGAAGTGAAGGTTAAATTAAATTGAAGTCAAAGTATTTACTTCAAAGTGGTCTCCAAAAGACGGTTCGTACAATGTTTGACGTAGAATGAC